>JARYGA010013732.1:0-23869 GCA_030545235.1 Helianthus tuberosus
AGGAAAAGTTAACCTGTGCACCGGTGTTCACTTTACCTGAAGGTATGAATGATATGGTAGTATATTCAGATGCATCACACCTAGGCCTTGGGTGCGTGCTGATGCAAAGAGGAAGGGTAATTGCGTACGCCTCAAGATAACTGAAGCTGCACGAAACAAAATACCGAACTCATGATCTTGAGCTGGCAGCTGTAATCTTTGCCTTAAAGATCTGGAGACATTACTTGTATGGTGTGAAATGTACTATTTTCACTGACCATAAGAGTTTAAAGTATTTCTTCGATCAGAAGGAGTTGAATATGAGGCAGAGGCGTTGGTTAGAAATAGTGAAGGACTATGACTGCGAAATCCACTATCACCCCGGAAAGGCTAATGTGGTGGCGGATGCCCTTAGCCGAAAAGATGAATACACTCCAATTCGAGTACGGTCCATGCAGTTGGTAGTAACTTCAGGCTTGCTAGAACGAATTCGAGAAGCCCAGATCGAAGCAGTAAAGGAAGAGAATTGGAAGAAAGAGCGTATAAAAGGGTTGATAAAAGAAGTGGTTGAAGGAAGTAATGGGATGAAATACCGGAATGGTAGGATTTGGGTCCCAAACACATGTGGTGTTAAAGATCTTCTACTTGATGAGGCTCACAAGTCTCGCTATTCGATCCATCCCGGAGCAACTAAGATGTATAGAGATTTGAAGCAAAACTATTGGTGGCCGGGGATGAAAAGAGATGTGGTTAAATATGTGGAGAAATGCATGACTTGATTACAAGTCAAAGCGGAACATCAAAAGCCATATGGCAAACTTCAACCTTTGGATATTCCAGTTTGGAAATGGGAACATATTACTATGGACCTGTTGACTAAACTGCCAAAGACGACACGGAGATTTGATGCCATTTGGGTAATTGTGGATAGACTAACCAAAAGTGCCAATTTCATCCCCATCCGAGAAACCTATACGTCAGAAAAGATGTCGGAGGTGTACACTAATGAGATAGTAGCACGCCACGGAGTGCCGGTCTCCATCGTGTCCGATACGGATACCCGGTTCACTTCAAGCTACTTGCGCGATTTCCAAGAGCAAATGGGAACTAAGTTGTTCATTAGCCCCGCGTACCATCCTCAAACGGATGGACAAAGTGAAAGAACAATACAAACATTGGAAGATATGTTACGGGCATGCATTATCGACTTTGGGGGTAGTTCGGTATTTACCTACCGTTGGTTGAATTTTCATATAATAACAGTTACCACGCAAGCATCGGTATGGCTCCGTGCGAGGTGCTTTACGGTAGAAAATGCCGAACCCCGGTGTGTTGGGGTGAAGTTGGTCCGTGTGAACTTGCACATAAGGATGTAGTCAGAATCACGAATGAAAAGATTGACCTGGTCCGAGCTCACTTGAAAGCGGCTCACGATCGACAAAAGTCGTATGCAGACAAACGAAGAAGACCAATTGAGTTTCAAGTTGGTGATAAGGTGATGCTGAAGGTATCACCGTGGAAAGGAATAATCCGGTTTAGAAAAGGGGAAAATTAAGCCCAAGGTTTATTGGGCAATTTAAAATCATCGAGCGGGTCGGTAAGGTAGCATACCGTCTCGAACTGCCTGAGGAGTTGAGTGGGATACATAGCACATTCCACTATCACATCTCCGGAAATGTCTAGCCGAAGAAACAGCTTACATCCATTATGATGACATTGAAGTGGACAATAGCCTTAACTACGCAGTGAAGCCGATTGCGATTTTAGATCGTAAGGCGAAAAACTTGAGAAACAAAGTGATTAATCACGTAAAGATCAAATGGGAGCACCGAAAAGGATCAGACACCACCTGGGAGTCTGAAGAGGAAATGAGATGCCTCTACCCTTCGTTATTCGGTACGTGTATGTGTTTAAGATTTTACATGCGTATGATGGTTTCGGTGACGAAACCCTCTTTAAGGAGGGTGGACTTGTAACACCCCAAATAATAATTAGTAGATAAATACCATACGATTAAAATATAAATGCTTATGTGATAACTTAAATAATATTAAACCAACAAAGAAACTTAAGGGGCTGAAATTGTAAAAGTGGAAACTTAACTAGATAAAAAAAAAATAATCAAAACACCACACACACGAGTGTGCGTGTAGGTGTGTGCGACCAGGAGGGAAAAAGAGGAGCAAAACCCTAGTCTTGTTCTTCCTCACAAATCTCTCAAATTCAGCCAAGAATCAAAACGAATCTCATGCATGTTTGATGAATTGAAGTCCATAACATCATCTCTTCATAAGGTATGTTGAGAATTTGATGTCTGTAAAGTAATAAGTTCTTGGTGAAATTTATGATGCACAATTAGGATAAACTTATGTTGAAATTGTGATATAGATAGTGAAATCTATATGATTCTGAGCAAGTTTTGGTAAAAACAAGTAGAACAAATGCTATAACTAGGTATTGAGTTGAATGCATAAGAATGAACAAATGGGTTTTGATGTATAAGATTGGAACTCATGAAATCTGGAAGTTGTGATGATGTTTGAACCCATAATAATCAGAAATTTGATAGAAAAAGGGTATAATAGATATGTCTACGTAGGAGTTTTGTTGGTTAGAAACTTCAATAACTTGAGGGATATGGCTAATTAAAAAGTATGCACAAAAGGTGCTTGACAAAACGCCTAAAAGATGTTAATAGACACTAGTTGTGGTGTTTGGCAAAGTTAACAAGCTTTAGTTATGAGCCGAAAGGTTCTAATGATAATTGGCTTGTATATTTTAGGCAACACAAGTGAGGCGTCGGGAAGCCAAGCCGGTGCGGACACTCGCGTGAAGGGAAAGCTTTAAGGTATGTGGCTAACGCTTCATTACTATTGTAAATTAGTTTGTCAATGATATTTGTTGGTAATTTAGAATGTGAAGATTTAAGTGGTTTGGTTTGCTTGAATGATGAATTTCATAATGGCAAATCAAGCGAGTCATTAAGGGTAGGTACAAACCGGGTAACGGGAGTACCTTATCCGTAATCTATAAGCCCGGGTGATGGGTAGTAATGTATTAAACACGCAAACCGGTAATGGGAGCGTGAGTGTTGAACATAAAGAACCCAAATATGGGTCACTTTGTTACGAAGTAATATCCCGTATTGTGTTTTGATGTTTTAAAAGTGCGAAACTGGAACAAACGGGTCAAAACAGCAAATATGAAGAATATGCAGTAACTACCATAAGTTACGGTAGCTACCGTAACTTATGGTAGCGAATAAATTGTTACGGCAGGTTTCTACTGCCTTACGGCAGACCAGTGTTGCCCAGTGGCTACCGTAACTTACGGTGGCTACCGTAAGTTACGGTAGAGCCCAATCACTTTTGTTGAATTTTGCATATCTTAGTTAATCGAATCCGTTTTTGAGCGTAGATTCGATTATGCTAATTTTCTAAGGACTCTAATACTAATAATTGTCAAAATTTCCAGCTTTTAGGTATTCCAAGTACGTGGATGATGATCAAGTCGATGCTTCCGAACCGAACACATTCAAGATCTAGTTCCGCAACTTTTGTTATTATTAGTTATTAGTATGACTTATATAAAAGATGGAATACTTATGTATCCTAATGTTGCTTTTGAACAATTGTTAAACTCGTAAGTACTAAGCTAAGGATAACGTAAATGTTTTGGCTTAACGTTTATAAAGCTTAGTTCTATTTTATTGGTAAAAACTTATATTATAAGAATGAGTGTTACATTACACCTCGCTATACCCGCTTACACTACACTATAATTGCACTCTAATTTTTGAAAATGAGCAAGCGATTAGGTCGAGACTAGGTGTGAAAACCGCAAACTCTCGACCAAATTGCTTGTTCGACCCGCATTTCTATCTACAAACATGAGAATTTGCGTTAAAACAGGAGTGAAATCCATAATTTAACACAGATTTCCCTTTCTATTTTTATCAAATTAGGAACATGGTTATTAAGTCAGGGGTGAAACCCGAACCTTGTTGACTTGTTCCGTGCCCTATTTTGTTTTAACAAAACTCTCACCAAAGTCTCGACGGACTCCAACGACTTGAGGTCACATGGTAGCTGGAGGGATATGTGCTGATCGCCCAAAATCGAGGCAAAAACCAGTCCCGAAAGTCGAAGTGTGTACCAAAAGTCCTTGTGAATAGTCGAAACACTTTGGGTAGTCAATGTCTATCACAGCCGCAGACAATCCATTCCCGATTTCTATGTGTTTCGATTATGAGCCCGCAACTGTTGACTCTGATATTTGCCGATTTTATGTGGAATTTATGTGTTTTATGTGATTATACGTTTTAAATTTTTGGTGGTTCATTCATTTTCGCAATTTATTTCGATCAACACGCACAACTCACACTACACGATCGCCTACAAATCGCTGATTATCATTCGCAATCGCTGCTCAATACTCGCAATCACTGTGATTAATCGCCATACGCGCCGTGAAGGATAGGGAATACATGCAACATATAGCTAGGTTTCTGTATTATGACTGCTTCATGTGTTTCTGTACAGTACGTGCTTATATGCTTCAGTGCTTTATGTGCTTATGTACTTTTGTGCTTATGTGAATCTGTGATTACATGTCTATGTGAATACGTGTTACATGACTATGTTCTTGAGCTTTAGTAGTACTAGGCGTGTGAGGTGAGATTCGATTATATTGTGTTTGATTCCTATGGCGATGTCTGTTGCAGACAATGTCGTCATCCGGACCCCGTTACTCTCGACATGCTCGCCGAGAACAGAGAGACAAACGCCTTGCAGCACTCGTCGCTGAGCAGATAGTAAAAGTCGTCCTGCAGATCGTTAGTGACCTACAAGAGAATGCTAGCAAGTCTTCTGAAGAGTCCAGGACTGAGACTCCTAAAGATGCTCCCAAAGCTGCTCCCAAAGCTGCTTTCAGCTTCAAGCAGTTCAAAGCTTGCGGACCGTAAGAATTTACTGGCGAAGATGGTCATACGACCTTATTTCAATGGTTTGATTCGATCAAGGTCACCCTGCGCCAGAGTGGTTGTCCTGATGATCTCCGCACTCTCAACGTGACCGACGTAGCTTACGGTTTGACGTGGGATGAGTTGAAGAACATCATGTTGGAAGAGTTATGCCCTCCCCACGAGCGCCAAAAGTTGGAGGACGAATTCTGGCATATCAAGCAGAAGGATGGTGACAATGCTGCTCTAACTGCTCGCTTCAAGCAGCTTAGCATAATCTGTCCTGACTAAGTCAAGACTTCTGATATGACGATCAAGAAGTATATTCAAGCTCTACTCGACTGTGTCACAGATTTTGTGCAAGCTTCAAAGCTAGCGACAATCGAAGAGACTTACCTGCTTGCCGCGGAAATCAACGATAAGCGAGTCAAGTCTGGCTTATGGGATAAAGCCGCCAAGAACCTGCATCAAGCTACCACCGCACCAACCGCTGAAGCCACCGCTACCCCTCAGTCTTCGAAAGCCTCACGTCGCAAGAGGAAGAACAACAGCAACTCCAGCAACAAGAACTGTGATGTTACCACTGCTGCCCCACTCCAAGCTGTACCAGCTTAGCCGCAGATGCAACACCGCCAGGTCGCGGCACCGGTAACCCAAGCACCGCCTGCAAAGCGTGCTTATACGGGTCCTCACCCGGCCTGCCCAACCTGAACCTATCACCTACCAGTAGGAATCGCCTGAAAATTATGTGTACACTGCAACATGTACGGCTATTTCACCGCCAACTGCCATACAGGTTCTCGTCAAGCTCCAGCTAGTGCTCATCAAGCTCTACTTCCTGCTCCTCAAGGCCAACAAGCGGCTCAGGCACCCGCGGTCAATGCTAGAGTCTGCTTTGCATGTGGTGATCCTAACCACTTCGCAAACATGTGCCCCAATCGGGTTGTGAAGCAAAATCCCCAGCAGCAGCAGCCCTAGCAACATCAACAGCAGCACCAGTAGCAACAGCAATAACAGCAGCAAGCAGCGCGCGCTCGAACTTTCAACATCAACGTGCACCAAGCCCAAGCCGATAACAACATGGTCAATGGTACGTTCCTTGTGAATGGTATTTATGCTTCGTGTTTATTTGATACTGGAGTCAATAACTGTTTTGTGTCATTGGAATTCGAAAAGCTCCTTAATCGTAAGCGCGCCCATCTCCCCTCAACGTTCAATGTTGAAGTCGCCATCGGAAGAACCGTCGCTGTCAATTCTGTTCTTCTTGATTGTACCCTCGAGCTCAACAATCACATCTTTCCTATCGACCTTATTCCGATGCAGCTCGGTAGTTTTGATGTCATAGCAGGCATGGACTTTCTTCGTGAAAACCATGCTGAAGTTGTGTGCTTCGATAAGATGATTCGATTTTTGCTCGCTAATGGTGATCAATTGTGTGTTTATGGTGAAGTCGCATCGAAGAAACTCCAACTCATGTCGTGTGTTCAGGATAGTAAGTATCTCCGCAAGGAATACCAAGCTTTTCTGGCACACATTGTAGTAGCGGAGAAAAAGGAAGTTAAGGAGGTGAAAGACGTCCCCGTTGTTTGTGAATTCCCTAACGTTTTTCCCGAGGATCTCCCAGGTTTACCGCCAAGTCATGATATCGACTTTCGAATCGACCTCATTCCTAGAGCAAATCCTGTTGCTAGAGCTCCTTATAGACTCGCACCGTCCGAAATGCGCGAACTCTCAAGTCAGCTCCAGGAGCTTCTTTATAAAGGCTTTATTCCCTAACGTTTTTCCCGAGGATCTCCCAGGTTTACCACCAGTCCTTTTTGTCAAAAAGAAGGATGGGTCATTCCTGATGTGCATCGACTATCGGGAATTGAATAAGCTGACAATCAAGAATCGCTATCCTCTACCTCGCATCGATGATTTGTTTGACCAGTTACAAGGTGCTACGTGTTTCTCCAAGATCGATTTACGCTCAGGCTACCACCAATTGCGCATTCAAGAAGAAGACATCCCCAAAACCGCTTTTCGCATTCGATACGGCCACTACAAGTTTGTCGTTATGCCTTTTGGTCTAACCAACGCACCCGCGGTTTTCATGGATCTGATGAATCGCATGTGTAAACCGTTTCTCGACCGCTTCATCATCGTGTTCATCGATGATATCTTGATCAATTCTAAGATGAAAACCGAACACGCGCAGCATCTACGTTTGGTTCTCGAGCTACTCCAGGGAAATCGACTCTATGCCAAGTTCTCCAAGTGTGAATTCTGGCTAGAGGAGGTACAATTCCTCGGTCACATTGTCAATAGTCAAGGTATTCACGTTGACCCCGCGAAGATCGAAGCTGTCAAGAGTTGGGTTACGCCTAAGAACCCGTCTGAAGTCCGTTCTTTTCTCGGACTAGCGGGCTATTATCGCCGATTTATCGAAGGATTCTCAAAAATCGTTGTGCCGCTTACCTCTCTCATGCAAAAAGACAAGCCTTTTGTTTGGGGAACCAGACAAGAGACTGCCTTTCAAACCCTCAAGTATATGCTTTGCAATGCTCCTGTTCTTACTCTACCCTACGGAAACGATGACTTTATCGTCTATTGTGATGCCTCGAACCTTGGCCTTGGTGTGTTCTCATACAGCGAGACTAGGTTATTGCTTACGCATCTCGTCAGCTCAAGATCCACGAGAAGAACTACACAACCCACGACCTCGAGCTAGGCGCAGTTGTTTTTGCGTTAAAGATCTGGCGACACTACCTTTACGGTACCAAGTGTACGATCTTCACCGATCATAGGAGCCTACAACATATCTTTGACCAGAAGGAACTAAATATGCGTCAACGCCGGTGGGAAGAACTTCTCAACGATTATGACTGTGAGATTCGTTATCATCCTGGCAAAGCAAATGTCGTTGTCGACGCTCTTAGTAGACGGAGCTATTTGCATAGCGCCCGTAATATCCAAGCCCAATATGATCTCGAAACCCTTATCCGCGAAGCCCAACATGCTTGTTTCACCGAACGCACTTTGAAGAAGGAAAAGATTATCAACGATGGAGCCCAGCTAGTGAATAAGTCGAATGGGATATTCCATTATCTATACCAAATCTGGATCCCTAAACGGACCGATTTGCAACAAATTTTGATGGACGAAGCCCACAAATCCCGATATTCTATTCATCCCGATGCCGACAAAATGTACCAGGACCTGCGCTACAAGTACTAGTGGCCGGGCATGAAGAGAGATCTCGCCCTCTATGTTTCAAATTGCCTGACTTGCTCGAAAGTCAAGGCCGAGCATCAAAGACCCTCTGGCTTACTTGTTCAACCCGAGATTCCTATATGGAAATGGGAGAGTATAGCTATGGACTTCATAACGAAACTTCCGCGCACGCCATCAAGTCACGACAACATATGGGTTGTCGTTGACCGTTTAACCAAATCTGCTCACTTTCTACCGATAGGAAAAGACTATAAGGTAGAACGATTAGCCCGAATCTACACCAATGAGATCATCTGTCGACATGGGACGCCTCGTGACATCATCTCTGACCATGATGCTTGGTTTACCTCGCGTCTTTGGGAAACATTTCAATCTGCTCTTGGTACTACGCTTAATCTAAGTACCGCTTTCCTCCCCAAACCGACGGTCAGACAGAAAGGACGATTCGTACCCTTGAAGACATGCTCCGTTCATGTGTCATAGATTTCGGTGGTAATTGGGACGCATACTTACCTTTAGTCGAATTCTCGTACAATAACAGTTATCATTCCAACATTCAAATGGCACCATTTGAGGCATTATGTGGAAGAAGATGTCGATCGCCTATTGTATGGCACGAGATCGGGCACTCTCAATTAACCGGTCCCGAGCTATTGCAAGAAACGACTGACAAAATCCTTCAGATTCGAGACAATCTACTGAAAGCTCGGAGTCATCAGAAAAGTTAGGCCGATAGACGACGCAAGCCCCTTGAATTTGACGTTGGCGACCACGTACTCCTAAAGGTATCACCTTGGAAGGGTGTGCTCAGATTCGGCAAAAGAGGAAAGCTCACGCCTCGATACGTTGGACCCTTTAAGATTATGGAAAGGATCGGCAAAGTGGCCTACAGACTCGAACTACTGGAGGAACTTAGCAGCGTTCACCCGAATTTCCACGTTTCAAACCTCAGAAAGTGTCTGGATGTGGATGATTTACATGTACCCTTCGAGGATCTTCAAGTAAACGAAACACTACACTTCATGGAGAAGCCTGTCAAGATCATGGACTGACAAACCAAGCAGCTCAGGTGCACACGCATTCCCATTGTGAAGGTTCGCTGGGAAGGCAAACGAGGCGCAGAGTTCACTTGGGAACTCGAAAGTGACATGAAGGCGAAGTACCCGCAGTTGTTTGTTACGGCTTCGGCCTAATTTCGGGACGAAATTCCCTTAAGTGGGGAAGGCTGTAATACCCCATGTTTCGAAATTCAAAGTCAAAGTCAAGATTTAAATCAAAGGAAGAAAATATTGCTAATTGCGATCAGTCCTTGCTCAACTCCTGTTTTGACTTCTTTGACTTCTTTGACTTGTAGATAATCTTATTATTTTATTGCATAACTGTATTATGTGGAATACTTGTTAATAATCGAGGTTTAATCGCATATTAATCGCTAATCGACTTAATCGCACTCGTAACTCGAATTATGCATTATGAATATTGTTTATGTGTGGGTGCTACTTATGTGTTAATTGTGCATGATTATTTATGTTATTTGTGGTAATCAATCGAAACGCAATCGCAACGCTATCGCAATCAAATCAAAATGCTAAACGCAGTAATTATAGTGATTGTATGTTAGATATAGTAGTTGGGATTAAAAGTAATTTGATAAGCAATCCTATCGCATCGCTATCTCGAATCGCATCGTAACGCATTACACGCGAAACGAAACGACAAAACTCCTCGCACCGAACTCTAGGGTCGAGTGGCCAACCGATCGGATTGCCATCCGGTCGGGTTGCCACCCGATCGAGTTGTCACCCGATTGGGCTGCCACCCGCTCAGACAGCCACCCGATTGACCAGCCACTTTCCATTTTGGGAAACCCTATAAATACCCCCCATTTGTCACCTCTTTGATGGTGACAGCTCCTTTGTTTGACCAACTCGCTTCAGCCCGCATTTCTTCTGATTTCTCTCAAATCTTGTAAGTTTTCAACCTAAATCTTGTACTTCTATGATCTACACGCACTCCTACACCTTTCTATCTTTTGAATCTAAACTTTTAACCTTGAAATCAGTGGATTTGAGGTGCTCTAGGATGATGTCATCATGGTGTTCTTGTGAACTTCATGCTTTGGCTTCAATCCACCAAGAACAACTTAGATCTGAATGATTTCCACATGAATAAACAAAGATCTTTCATAGATCTGAACATATTCATGGTGAAAAGGATTGAAGGATGGTTTTCTAACTTTCTTTCAACTCTTTTACACTCAATGCATTCAAACCCGATGGAATCGGAGCTTGTCATGATCGTCTACCCATTCTTGGTGATGTATTGGTTCCAAATTCGAAATCCATCCAAGAGGTATTGACTTCAGGTTTGAACATGAACTAACGACTCGAACCGTGAACCGGTCGGACTAGGGTGATTCCTGTTCGGTCGGGTTACTTGGAACGAGATAAGAGTTCTGATTGTTCAAGCAAGGTATCAAAACGTCTCGTTCAAACTACAAAACTTCAAGCAGAATCAAGTGACAAGACGATCAGGACGTTGGAATGGACTGCCGTCCGATCGGGTTGCACTTTGGTTCCACACTTAAACTTTCATTCAAACTATTCAAGGACTTGGACGTTGAACGGATTACCGTCCGATCGGATTACCGTCCGATTGAGCGACCATCTGATCGTGTGACGTCTAGGACTTGGGTACTTAAACAATTTTCAGCATGTTCATTACACAAGATAGCCACCCGATCGGATTGCTATCCGATCGAGTGACCGTCCTGCTGTGAACTTGTTCTCACACTGAGAAGTCTCGCCAATCGGTTTGCCGTCCGATCAAACGACCGTTCGACCGACCGACCTGAAGGGTAGAGATACTTCTCTATTTTCAGAATCCTACAACGAAAACTTCAAAAGTCAAACCATCATACACAAACACATCCTCACCAAGTAAGGTGACAATCCAATCGAATGGCCATCCGATCGGATGACCATCCGAACGGGTTGCCACCCGATCGACTGGACATCTGATCGGATTACCATCCTATCGGATTACCATCCGATCATTGGTACACTTGTGTCGTTTTATGCGCCGCTTATCGTTTATGCTATCGTTTACTGTTCAGGCTAATTTCGCTCTAAGCGCTCCCTTCAATCCACAATTCCATCGCTGTGAGTATACTCGAACCCTTTTTGCTTTACGCACTTTTGGGTGTTACATACGTTACTTATACCAAATCACATCAAACACACTACGCAATACTTTAACGCTAACCGCTACTGTATGTTATACGTGACTTGATGAATGCTTGTTTGTAATGTTTTACATATAGATTGCTATCTACCTGCCTTAGCAACGATAGTACTATTTGTTTGGACTCAGCACCTATTCACTCAGGGGCTGTTAAGGACAATTAATTACATGGTTCACAGTGGTGAATATGTATTACGAACTGCCTTAGGCAGTCAACCCGCAGTCATTGGTATCGATAGGATCATGTCGATAACTAACGTGCTTCACATCACACATTGTACGTACTGGTTATGCGTAATCGATTTCGAACTCAACTATGCTATTATTAAACTTGTATGCTCACCTTTACACTATGTGTATTGACTGTTACTTTAACGTATGTGGGCAGGTGCATAAGATGCTAGGACACCTTGTTTGCTTGTGTGATGAAATTGAGGCTAGGAAAGAGTCCTAGAAACAAATAAATAAATTGTCTATTGTGAAATCTGAGTTGTCGGAACAGAACTACTTGTCTTGATTTTGTCTGTAATAACTATGCTACTTATTATGTCTTGGTATGGGACGTGATGCTTTTAAATAATTGGTAATTGTAGTTGTTATGGAAACTTCTGGACAATCTATTTCGCTCAGTTGCCATGCCCCGATGTTTCCGCCATCGGTTGGGGTGTGACAAGTTGCATGTTCCAGGTGCGTGGAAAGGTCGTTCCATTAAGTCTTTTGAGAGAATATGCGCCTTTTCCCAGGACTTCATGAATGACATATGGTCCTTCCCATTTCGGCGTGAGTTTTCCTGGTTTCTCAGCGTTGGAAGCCTCATTGTCTCGCAGGACGAAATCTCCTGGGACAAAGGTGCATACGCGCACTCGAGCATTATAATATTTTTCGAGCTTTGGTTTGTATCTGGCTTCGTTGATGGCTGCGTTTTCGCGCCTTTCTTCAAGGAGGTCCAGGTCAATTCTTCGTTCTCGCTCGTTATCTTGTTTTTCCATGGCGATCATACGTGGATCATACGTGGTGATGGAAGACCAACTTCTCCAGGAATAACTACTTCTGATCCATAGACGAGACTGAATGGAGTTTCGCCTGTACTGGTTTTCGGCATTGTGCGGTGAGCCCACAAAATGTTTGGGAGTTCGTCTACCCACCCCCTGTGCGCGGTTCCAAGCCTTGCTTTTATGCCATCCACTATTTGCTTGTTTACGCTCTCGACTTGCCCATTCGCTTGCGGGTGCGCCACAGAGACGAAGCTGTGTTCGACGTTCATCTCCTTGAACCATTTCTGTAGATCTTCTGACGCGAAGTTTGTACCATTATCAGAAATGATGCACAATTGTAGTCCGAATTGGCAAATGACGTGTTCCCATATGAACTTCTGGATCACCATTGCAGTACTTGATGCAAGAGCCTTTGCTTCTACCCACTTAGTAAAGTAGTCTACCGCGACTACTATGAACTTGACCGCGCCAGGCGCATCTGGGAAAGGACCGACTAGGTCAATGCCCCATTGTTGAAAAGGCCAAGCTGAAGTGACTGGGACCAGAGGATTCTTCGGGCGGAGCGTCTTTGGGGCATGGCGTTGACATGCCGCGCATTTGCGCAATAGTTCTACTGCATCTACGTGAAATCCTGGCCAGTAGTAGCCTGCGTTCATGATTTTCGCCACCACCATGTGCGGGCCTGCGTGGATTCCACATAGTCCCTAGTGAATTTCACGGACCAAATATTGTGCGTCGGTTTTATCTACGCAGCACAGGAGAGGACCCATGAATGATTTGCGGTACAAGATACCGTCTGCCATTTCGTAATTTAACGCCTTATGCTGAATTTTTATGTGAAACACCCGTCCCATTTAATTATTATTTTATTATAAAACTTGCACTTTTCAAAACCAAAATGCATAATTATCAAAAACTTAGTTAATAAACTAAGAGGTACATTGTTATAGTGTTTTAACATAACCAACTAACTAGTTTAAAACATTCGACATTAAGTAGTGTTTACATGACAACACATGTCTAAAACATGATTAGATTAGCGCGGAAGCTTCAAAACTTGTGTTCAGTTCTTGATTCCTAGCTTGATCGACATCCAAAATGAAAACAAGCATTACCTAAGGTCAAAACCACATCAATTATTAGTTTTGACAACATAACAACACGTATATATATATATATATATATATATATATCATTGCCAAACAACGAAAACAAAACAAAAATGCAGCGATTTGGGTCTGTCGCGCCCCAAGACAGATCGTTGCTAAGTTTACGCGGCCCACGACGATCGTCGCGTTATGCGACGGTGATCCTGGTTTGGTGTCGCGTGACGCCCTGTTTTTAACAGACTGTTGCTTGGTTTTGTGCTGTTGATGCCTAGCTACGAAAAATACCAAAATACCAACTTAAAACTTGCATAACTTTTGCTATACAAGTCCGTTTTACGTAATTCTTTTTCCTACGCGACCGTAATTAAATTACAGACCCGTTTAACAACATTGTTCACATTAAAATCTGGTATATAAACAGTTGGCCTATAATTCCGCTATTTGATTGTTCGACCCATTTGTCTACAAGTCTTACAACTTGTTTTGTTATCATCACTTGTTTTCAACTATTTTACCCATTCCCGGGTTTACCAAATATTAGCTTTTCACTCCCCTACCAAGGGTTACTTACGCATTAACGTCATGCTTTGTTTTCAAAGATTCAAGCATGCTCTTTTTAACAAATTGGCCAAGTATAAATTTTTGAACTTTAGACCCAATACCAAGGGTTCATTTGCAACGAGTTTAGCGTGTCCGCTTCATCGCTTATGCATTCAATATATTCAATCGTTGAGTGATGATCCATTCACTCTAACATTTCCAATTCGACATTGTTTTGACCCGTTTGGTTGTCTAATGGAAACCACCATTACAAGGACATACCAAACTTTACTCTAACCAATATTGTCACACCCCGAATTCCACGTGTCACCGGTGGGCCCGGTGGGGAGTATCGTGACGTGGTTGGCAACATAATAGTCAAACAACACAATAATTAAATGCACAACGGAAGCAAATGAAAAGATATAATTCAACCGAATATAATATTGTAATATCAAATATCACAACTGTCGATTGTTTATCCACAGACGGATCGAGAATAAAATGGAAACAGTAGTTCAATAGACTTTAGGCATCTTAAGCTTGCGAGACTTCTATTGATGCTAAGGAGAAATCCCAGCCAATTACGCTTAGTACCTGCATTTAATCTTTTTGGGAAAATACGTCAGTTTACACTGGTAAATACAATCAACTGACTCATTTTAGAAAATGATTGAAAATTGATTTGGATGCACGTGGCATAAACATTTTATAACTTAGGAGAATTATTTAAATATATAATCTTGTGAACGAATTACATGTTCCTTATGCGTTCAGTAGCCCGGACGTACCGGGTTAAAGATCAATAGACACACCACACCAACTATTTATGCACTGACGAGTGTACGCCGCGCTTAGGTCGTGGCCATTTCGTAAAATGATGCCAAGGATATCCGGGACATGGTCATTAACCCCCCAAAGGCTTTAAGTAAACAAAACTGTTTAAACGAGCCGATCAAATTATTCAATTAACCACCCAACGATGGAAGATTTGATGCCCGATCAAGCGGTATTCTATATACCGTAACCCAAGCCCGTATAGGGAAAATAAGTTAAAAGTATTTACCTGAGCAAAGTAATAATCATAATAAGCAAATGCAAGTAGCTTTTACTGGTCTCCTACTCTGGAACAAAGGTTTATAATAACCTATTAGAATCCTAACGGGTCTTTAATTAAGCTTAAGCTTAGACCGGTTAGTTTCAAAGATACGGTTCGTACGCACGATTAAGCGAAGACCGGATATAATGTGATTTAGACCCGTCAAGTTCTAAGACTTGCTTAATATGGGTATATTATACACATTCTGGATTTTGAGATAAAACCGATAAGGTTTGACCCGTTTCGGCTAATTTATGTAAACTAGTTACATAAACCAAACCGAACGCGTAATTAGCGTAACGGGTAATAATGAGAGCCATTTACAGGTTTCCTAAGTTAATATACCTCAAATATGTTGTGACATCAGTAAGATGCCTTTTATTATGCCCGAAACGAATTTAAACACAAACTATGCCCCGTAGGGGTAGTTTGGTCTTTTTAAAAGGTTATAAAAGAGTTTAAGTATTTACCTGAGTTACAGGTCTGATATAATCAGAAAAAATACATAATTTTATAGGTTATAACAGTAGGGAAAAGTATATATGTGAAATTTATCAATTATAACCAAACTATGCACCGTAGGGGCATTTTGGTAATTTCACATAAGCCGAAAAGCTCAAAACTGAAGTCCGAGTTAAACAAATTTTGCTTACTGTTAAAATATCATAATTTACCTCAAATATCAGTAGGTATCACCCTTTGTATGTTTAAAATAGTTTTAGTACATACTATGCGTTAAAAACGCTTAATAAGGCGATTAGAAGCCGTCTCCGGGTTCTATATAGAAATCTGATATTTTTATAATTCTAGGAGGTTTAAAATAATTTATTTATCATATGTAATCAGTAGCAAAAGGCTTGGAGTCAATTAGATATGTAAAACTCATTTTATAGCCCGTAAGGGCAAAACCGACAATTACCGGATTAAGCCTACGACTATAAGTTATGCTCAGCCTAAAATTAATTAAAAATCTTCAAAAATCCCAAAATAATATATTACATCAGTGGGTAATAAGTTTGATATCAAAAAGTAGGTGTAATTAGGCTATACGCTAATTACGCCGTTTAATCGTTAAAGAAGCTTCTAATTACGCTAATGAGCATAACTCTCAATCTACACCTCAAACTAATGTCAAATTTTGGGTGCAACTTTATATATTAGTAACTAAGGTTTCTACTCTTTTACATTTTCAAAAATCACATTTTAAGGTGAAAAGGGCATAATGGTCAACATATGAGCAATTAACGGAATCATGCATATTAATCGGATAACTAATGATCCGAGGTGTATAATCACAGATGGTTATACTAGCATGTAACCTGGTCCAAATAAAGCTCTAAGGCATTTCTAAAACATACCATAACGGGTCAGAACTGAAAGTCAAAGCAAAAGTCAAACTATGCGACTTTCGGTTCCGAACCGGGTCTCTACTGAAAATTGTCGGGTTGAACATGTTTAGACATGTTCTTACATTCATTACCAAGTTATATTGATGATCAAACAGGTTATATGGGTTCTACATTGCTAATCATGCATAAATTGTAAATTAAGCATCCTGTTGACTTTTTAATAACAAGTTTGACCCGACATTAGACTTAGTTAGAGTGGGAATCAGGGGGAACCCTTTTGAGGGTTTATTACCCACATAATTACCAACTTATAACTACTTTCAATTCGACTAATCACTGGACCATTAGTGATTAATCGTTAAGTCAACCGTTAATTACGACGGTTTGACTTTTAAGCTAAAACTAAGCAAAAACTTAACTAAGAAAGGTTAAGCAAACTTACCAAGGTCCTAAGCACGATTAGTGATCACTTGAGAGAAGTCTTGAGCTCCAGAAATGATCAGGAATGCAAAAATGAAGGTGTGAAGAATGTTTACAACTTAGGAGCTTTATATAGTGATCAAATCCCCATAGAATGTTGACATCTAAGTCTACAACTGACCACAATTCATCCACAAGTGTCCCTAGTGGTCTAGGGGTTGCTTAGGGGTCGCCCATGAAGTGAAGCAAGTGATTAAAGTCAGTTTATGCGCGAAATTCGGCTGCTGTCAAACTTTTCTGTATCTGGGCGGGCCAGGCGGCCCGTGTAAGATGTTGTTATGTGTTACGCGGCCCGCTTGGGCCTTCTGATCAGGCAAAAACGATTTCAAGTTGTTGCATCTCATCTCTTGGCCTTTCGAAAGGTCAACTAACTTATTCTCTTGCACTTTGAACCCTCTAATTTGACATATAAGGGCTTTAAGACATTTACCCACTTTGTTTAGTCCCCAGTTAACTTTATTGTCACCCGAAAGGTCCAAACTTTCAACGTTGACGCTTTAACCCCTTGTATACGAATTTGATCATAACTTTCTCATACGATAACGAATCTTTATGAAATTTACATCGTGCATTCTAGTGAGCATAATTAACCGTTACGAAGCTTTGGGTTTGTCAAAAGGTCACTCAGAGGTATAACTTAAACATGTTGACACATTAACCCCTGTAGTTTGTAATCCCTCACTTTCTTCCATATTTAGCTTCGTATGATCCATGATTTATTTGTCTGAAGGTATGAGCATCATGTAGGGTTAATGTACAATATATTTATTCACTTTTGACAGTTAGAACCCGTATATTCACATACTTTCCAGGTTTGTCAACTTTAGTCCTTCAAGAACATTCTTTCACACGTTCAAACTTATGACACGTGTCAACACATTATAGGACGTGAATTTTTCGAGGTGTTACATCCTCACCCCCTTAAAAGAAATCTCAACCTCGAGATTTATTGAAACAAATGAGGGTATTTTTCTTTCATCGTGGATTCAACCTCCCACGTGTATTCGGGACCTCTACGGGCATCCCATTTTACCTTTACAATAGGTACATGCTTCCTTCGAAGATTTTTAACCTGTCGATCCTCGATTGACACAGGTTTTTCAACAAACTTTAAGCTCTCTTCTATATGCACATCTGTATGCGGTATTACCAGTGATTCGTCAGCGAAACACTTTTTCAGATTGCAGATGTGGAACACTTTGTGAATTCCACTGAGCTCTTCAGGTAAGTTTAACTTATAGGCAACTGAACCGACACGTTCGATGACTTCAAACGGTCCTATGTATCTCGGGCTTAACTTGCCTTTCTTACCAAATCGCATCACTCCCTTCCAGGGTGATACTTTAAGCAACACTTTGTCACCTACTTTGAAGTTCATAGGTTTACGTTTTGGGTCTGCCTAACTCTTCTGCCTATCTCGGGCAGCTTTGAGACGATCACGAATCTGGACAATCTTGTCCGTCGTTTCAAAGACTATCTCTGGTCCTGATAATTGGACATCTCCAACTTCCGCCCAACAAACTGGCGTTCTACACTTTCTACCGTATAATGCCTCAAAAGGCGCAGCCTTAATGCTGGTATGGTAGCTATTGTTGTAGGAGAATTCGATTAACGGTAGGTTCATATCCCAACTACCATCCAAATCGATCACACATGCGCGTAGCATGTCTTCCAACGTTTGAATAGTACGCTCACTCTGGCCGTCCGTCTGAGGATGGTAAGCCGTACTAAAATTCAAACGTGTGCCCAAAGATTGTTGGAAACTTTTCCAAAAATGTGACGTGTATCTAGTATCCCTGTCGGAGATAATAGACACAGGTATGCCATGTAAGGCTACAATCTTATCCACGTACAACTGGGCTAACATGTCGGAGCTGTAAGTCTCCTTAATGGGCAGGAAATGTGCTGACTTAGTCAGTCTGTCAACGATCACGTATCATTTCCTTTCCTCGTCTTAGGTAACTTGGTGATAAAATCCATAGTTACCATTTCCCATTTCCAAGTGGGAAGTTCAGGCTGTTGTAGCAAGCCTGACGGCTTTTGATGTTCAGCTTTTACTTGCGCACAAGTCAAGCATTTAGCTACATAGGTGGCTACAGACTTCTTCAAGCCTATCCACCAATAATTTGCCCTTAGATCCTGGTACATCTTATCAGCTCCAGGATGAACGGAATATTTAGAACTATGGGCTTCCTGGAGGATAACATCCCGAAGTCCTCCATAAATTGGAACCCATATTCGTCCATTCAATCTTAGGATTCCGTCCTTGCTAAGAGATAACTGCTCCTCAGTTACTCCTAGCTTTTCGTTAGGATAGTTAGCTTCCAACACAACTTCCTTCTGTGCAGCTAACAACCTTTCATTCAAACTGTTCTTAATCTCAATGCTCTTGGCATTGATTCGGATGGGTTTCACCCTTTCCTTTCAACTCAAGGCATCAGCGACTACATTCGCCTTGCCGGGATGGTATCTGATTTCACAATCATAATCATTCAAAGTCTCCATCCAACGGCGCTGCCTCATGTTTAAATCCTTTTGATTAAACAGGTGCTGGAGGCTCTTGTGATCAGAATAGATCACACACTTGATTCCATATAAATAATGCCTCCATAGCTTCAATGCAAATACAACGGCACCCAACTCCAAGTCGTGGGTGGTGTAATTCTTTTCATGCACCTTTAATTGTCTTGAAGCATAGGCAATAACCTTGCCTTTCTGCATAAGCACACACCCCATGCCAGTGTGTGATGCATCGCAGTAAACTACGAAATCTTCGGTACCTTCAGGCAATGTCAGTACAGGAGCGTTGCTCAACTTCTGCTTCAGAATATCAAAGGATTCCTGCTGCTTAGGACCCCAGTCAAACTTTATCTTCTTGCATGTCAGCGAAGTTAGGGGTGCAGCAATCCTTGAGAAGTTTTCGATAAAACGCCTGTAGTAGCCTGCCAAACCTAGAAAGCTACGAATCTCTGTAGGCGTCTTTGGCTCTTGCCAGTTCATAACTGCTTCTACTTTAGCGGGATCCACTTGGATACCACGCTCACTGACCACATGTCCAAGGAATTGGACTTCTCGAAGCCAAAATTCACACTTAGAGAATTTGGCATAAAGCTTCTCGTGATGTAGAAGTTTAAGAATACAACAAAGGTGTTTCTCATGGTCAGCTTGGTTCTTAGAGTAAATGAGAATGTCATCAATGAAGACGATGACGAATTTATCCATGTACGGCTTGCAAACGCGATTCATGAGATCCATGAATGCGGCCGGTGCATTAGTGAGCCCAAAAGGCATCACTAGGAACTCGTAATGACCATAACGAGTCCTAAATGCAGTTTTATGCACGTCTTCATCTCTAACCTTCAGTTGGTGGTAGCCTGACCTCAAGTCAATCTTTGAGAAGTAACTTGCCCCTTGCAATTGATCGAACAAATCGTCGATCCTGGGCAAAGGATACCTATTCTTTATTGTGACTTTATTAAGCTCACGGTAATTGATGCACAAACGCATCGATCCGTCCTTCTTCTTGACAAACAGGACTGGCGCTCCCCAAGGAGACGAACTAGGTTTAATGAAACCTTTAGCTAGCAATTCATCCAGCTGTGCTCTCAGTTCCTTCATCTTTGTTGGTTCTAACCTGTAAGGCGCTCTAGCAACAGGTGCTGCTCCAGGGATGATGTCAATTCTGAATTCGACTTGTCTATCTGGTGGTAAACCAGGTAGTTCTTCAGGAAACACTTCAGGGTATTCAGAATTGACAGGGATGTCTTCCATCTTGGGTTTCGGCTCATCACTAGTAACCTGTGCCATGTAGATGACACAACCCTTCTTCAAACATCTCGAGGCCTTGAGTATAGTCACTTGCTCAAGCAGTCCATACCGGGTATCACCTTGAATGGTAAGTGGTTCACCAGATGGAGTCTTGATCACCACTTGCTTCTTATTGCAAACAATTTGGGCCTGGTTATGAGATAACCAGTCCATGCCTAACACGATATCGAAACCGGCTAACTTCAAAGGAAGTAAGGACAAAGGAAAAGAGTGGTCCTTAATGGATATGAAACATCCATCTAATATGGTTGAGGCGGTTTCTATGGTGCCATCGGCTAACTCAACCTCATACTTTACGCTCAAGGTTTTAACAGGCAATTTCAACAATTCACAAAACTTGTTATCTACGAAAGACTTATCAGCGCCTGAATCAAAAAGTACTCTTGCATAGACGTCATTTATAAGAAATGTACCTGTTATCACATTGCCATCTTGGACTGCTTCCCTTGCGTCCATTCTGAAGACCCTAGCATTGGTCTTCTTGGCCTCTTCAGGCTTCTTGGCGTATTTAGGGCAGTTGGTTTTAATGTGCCCTTTCTCATTGCAACTGTAGCAAGTTGCATCCTTCAGCTTTTTGCAATCCAAGGTTTTGTGATCCTTGGACTTGCATATACCACAAGCAAAGGTTTTTTACTGAGTCTGCGAGTTTGACTCTAACCTGCACTTCCAAAGTGCTGTTTCTTGCAAATCTTGCACTTGGGCTTCTCACCAGACTGATGCCCATCTTTCCTTGACTCAGATCCCTTCTTGTTGTCACCGTTTCCACGGTGCTTCTTGTTCGACCTTCGTGAATTTTCATCTTCACGTTTTCTCTTCTCAGCATCCTTGTTCCTCAGCGATCTTTGTCTGACCGCATCCAGAGTGAGGGACAGAGATATGTCAGCTACAGATCTGAAAGTAGCTGGCCGAGAAGCCTTCACGCTTGCGTTTATCTCGGGGGCTAAACCACCGATAAAACGAGCTATTCTTTTTGGTTCCGGGGTCACCAGATACGGAACCAACCGGGACATCGTGTTGAAGCTCGTGAGGTAAGCTTGACAGTCAAGGTTTGTCATCACCAATGATAGAAAATCAGACTCTATCTTCTCCACCTCATGCTGAGGGCAGTAATTTTCCCTGATAAGGGCAACAAATTGATCCCATGACATGTTGTACAATGGGATTTTCCCGGTGGCTTGAATCAGTGATCTCCACCAGGCTAAGGCTTCACCCTTAAAAGATTGTGACACAAATTTGACTATATCCCTCTCAGCGCACCCGCTGATATCCACTACCGTGTCCATCTCATCTAACCACGTCATGCAGTCAATGGCTCCCTTTTCCCCAGTGAAATCCCGGGGCTTGCATGAAACAAAGTATTTATAGGAGCAACCCTTGCTGCGGGGTTCTTGATTTAGTACATTCTGCTGAGACGGAGCACTGTGGTGGTTTGAGGAGAGTCTATCATCATTTTTCTTGGGTTCTTCCTTCTTGGAAGGTGGCTTTGAATGCGGTGTCGATAGGGTCCTACTTCGAGTCCCACTATACTCTTCATACTGCCGCTCTAAGGCCTTTGTAACTGCGTCGTCTACTAACGCTTTCAGTTCAGCACCCGTTAAATGAACTTGGGCGTTATCAATATTCTCCACTGGATGGCTATTAATTTCGTCTGAGTTAGCCATTTTAATTGAACTGTTACAGAAAACAAGGACAATAGTTTATTTGGGAGTTTATTATGGAATTGCCCCTTAGGGTAATTCATTAACCATGGTAAACAGAGACCATATTTGGTTAATTTATTAATCGTATTTAATTAGGATTTCAATTATAATTTATCCTAATTATAAACAATAACAATATATATTAGCACATAAGGCCTAGTCACAAGGACATTTTAAATTATAAGCCATGATTTCAGAGAATCAAGGTATGAAGGTTTGAATCATAGTTCATTACCTTTTTCTGACAGAGAGTCATCGCTACCACTGTCTTTTGGCTCATGTAGAAATGAGCAAGGCCCGTAGGCACTATATTACCACGTATGGTCAAAATATGATCATCTTAATTGATGATTTAATCCCATGATTCAGAGATCATTAAGTTGGGTTTGGAATCTTTAGAAAGATCCTTATATAAAAATGACGTGTGTGATTTAACGAATCACGACTGCCAGGAGTGTTAACATGTTTTTAGATGTTAACTGGGATTTGAATCTTTTTAACAGGCCTTACCATCTTGGCCCGGTCTTGTAATTGACCCGAAGGCTAGGTTTCACCTTTAAGATCCTTTATTAATAATTAAATAGGCAAATTATTTTTTAAAAGGAATGATTTTGATTTATTTATTTCGTATATATTTTATTTATGCATAATATGGAAAAAATGAAATTTAGAAATTAAACATTCCATTAATTATTAATAGATTACATGTCGCCCTAAACGTGACTTTTAAATAAACAAACTTACCCACGCAAGGGGTTTAAACAAGGACTTACCCACGCAGGGGCTTAATAACAAACATACCCACGTAGGGGCTTAATAACATAATAGTCCACGCAGGGACTTACATAAATAACATACCCTCGCAGGGGTTAACAGAAAGATAGACCCACGCAGGGGTCGAAACAAATAAGCATACCCACGCAGGGGTTTATACAACAAGACTGGCCCACGCAGGGGCTCAACAACAAATGGAAGGATTCAGTGGTCCTTCTTGCTCTTCCCTTTTATCAGGCTTGTCAATCCTTGGAAGAAAGTTTGTCGCTCCCTTCGTTCCCTGTGAAAGTCTCGCTCCACTTGGTCCAACCTTTGCAGAATTTCCTACGCTCTGGTGGGGAGAACCTTGGCGGCTGCGATTGTTGCCGGATAATAGGTCTTGGAGGTATTTGGTACCCATGTGTTGGGTACCCTACTCCCCATGGATCTCCATACGGTCCTTGGGTGTTATAGTTAGCCGCTACCATGTATGGGTCGGCTTCGGCGTAGTTGTAGTTGGTGTGCACCGGCTGCTCAAACGGGTTATAAGCCATGGAACCCGTGTATGCCGGAATCGGGTTATCAAAACCCATCGGTGGTGGTGCGGTGCAACTGGGTGTG
>JARYGA010013733.1:0-43888 GCA_030545235.1 Helianthus tuberosus
TGAACCCTCCCCTATATATATATATATATATATATATATATATATATATATATATATATATATATATATATTTGTTTGTTTTATTGATTAAGTGTGTAATACGATCAATGGTATATAAAAGAAAAACTTTAGCACCTATTATGATGTGTGTTATCTTTTGAACATGTTCTTCCTTTATGTTTATGGATCCAAGACTTTAAATGTATATTTTGAATGTTTATGGCAAAAGCCAAACTTTTGTGTAAAAATTTTGTATGGCCTCCTATTATGAATAGTTGTGGAAACAACAAACCTTTTTGGAAACAACTTCGTATGATGTTATACTTGTTAGTTTCCGAACTGTTTTGTTGTTTTAACTATATATACTATACTTGATATTTAATTTTTCTCTCCATAAAGTTTTTTTATATATTTTTATAATTATACATTTATAAATATTTTTTTACAAATATACATTTATAATTATTTTTTTATTTTTATAGCAACCGACCAAGATGTAAAAGTAATTTGGAGGCGTGTACGTCAAAAGTTTTTCGCCGTAATGGGTCGTGGTGAATATCGTACGACCGACCCATTTTCAGGCAAGTGGACCGCAATGCGGACCAAGATTAGCAACTTCAACAACGTACACAATAATCCCGTCAACAATCATAGAAGAATAAGTGGTTCGAGCGACGTGGACATTATGACCGCCGCCCACAACAACTATAGATTGCATCATGGGCATGCGTTTACGATGATACCTTCGTGTGAGGCTTTTTCGCAAATCTCCTAAGTGGCATCTTGTACCGCCGTTTGACCCATAGGTCAAAACGGTCCAAATCAACATCGACTACCAAACAATCCGAGTCTGATGCTCGTACTACTATTAATCTAAATGGAGACTTCGAGGATTTTGAAGAACCGCATGAGACACATCTTCTTCAACGCCATCGGATGGCCCGTCAAGGTTGGACGAGTTCGACAATAGACTCAATAAGCTTCTCTCGATCAAGGAAAAGGAGCAAGAACATAAAATGGAGAAACAAATCCAGAAAGATATGAATTTCTCGAGAAAGACTTTTCCAACCTACCAGAGGAGGACCGAGTCATTTTAGAGGCTCGTAAGACAAAAATCCGAGCGAAATATATGTAGTTTTTATTTTCAAGTAGTTTATTTTTTAAGTAACTTTGCATTTTTTTAAGGACTTTGTAATGTTTTATTTATTTTAATGAAATTATGTTTTTTTTTTGTTAAAAATAGTTTATTTTTTAAGTAACTTTGCATTTTTTTAGGACTTTGTAATGTTTTATTTATTTTAATGAAATTATGTTTTTTTTTATTTTGTTTTTAATAAAATTGACATATAAATTAAAAAAAATAAGATCTATAAATAAAAAAATAATAATTAGGTAATGATGATGGGCTTTAAACCATTGCATGCAAATTAAACGAAGCGGCTTTAAAGCCTATGTGACATGGCGTTGAGGTGACGCCGATGTGGCGTAATAAAGCCCCTAGGGACTTTATACCACACCCTCCAGCCTTACAACGGAAGACTTATAACTAATAACTTACTAATGATCTACCGACAATTAATTTTGTGTCAAGGACAAGTATGCAAAGCTTGGCCAACCTAAGGAGGGTCTGGCCGAAACTCCCAATGAAAGGTGCAAACGTCCAATTGAAGAGGTTTTTAGGGTTGAAAAGTAGTATGTTTGGGGCATGTGGTCCTAGCCAATCTTGGACCTAGGGATGGTAATGGACCAGGTTCAAGCCGGGTATTGGTAATTTCTAATCCTATATCCGATTGTAAAATCATGTCCTATACATAATCCAATACCTGTCAGGTATCGGGAATATTCGCATGTATTGAGTATACCCTTTTATTTGTTAAAAAATACTTGGGATACATTTCTTTTTTATATTATAATTATTATATGATTTTTTATTTATATAACAACTATTAGAGAATAAAATATGACACATTACATGCACATTTATCATAAATAAACGATATCACTATAACTTTTATACATTTTATGTATATACTTCACAACATACAAAATATATATAATATTATCTTAAAACTTTCAAAAGAAAAAACTAATTTCCACATAATGAACATATTAAAATAAAGCACTAATAGATAAGGGTTAAGGGAAAATAAAAATAAATCCAGGTATATGGTTCATGTAAACTTGTGTGTGATTTCGGGTAATCAGCTCTTCTATCACCTAATCTCATACCTACCTGATAAAACTTTTAAAATTAATTTCATACCAGGTCTCGTACCCGCCAGACTTCAGTTATACACGACCCGAATGTTCCGGATATACTCGTTGGGCTCCGTTTTTTTACCATCCATAGCATCAACAACCCCCCTCCCCCCGAACCTCACCTGCCCTCTCTCCCCCTCTCAAATAGGAACATCTTCTCCTCTCCAAGCAACAATGAAAACATTTTCAGAGCCCTAAAGCGAACTTGAATTTGGGGCCATTTTCAAACAAAAAATGACATACCCTCTCCCTTTACCAAGGCTTAAGATTGACTATAATAAACTAGAAAGATTCGTACTTTTAGTTTCGATTTAACACTGTTAGAATTTTTTTTTTTTTAAGTTAATATAGTCAATATCATTCCACACGAAAAAGGGCAATTACAAAGCAATGGCAGGTAGTCGACAAGTTGCGCCGCCACCCCCTTTTGAATAGAAAAACCAATGTTTGGTAGTCGGGCAACTATTAGAATGTTTATTATAAGTATCAAGTATTTGTAATGAAATACTTAGAACTCAGGCTGTGTAGTACAATAATCACTAAACTTTTTGACATAACAATTAAAACTTATAACAACCCAAAAACAAATTAAACTATCAATTTTTTAATGAGACACTATTTTTCAAAGGCCCAAACCCTAGCTTTACCCTATATAAAACATCGCTTGACCATGTCTTCAAGGACAGTCCATAGGCGACAACTTTAGCCTTGAAAACGAGTGATGTCCTTGGTCTCTCCTTGCCACGCATCCTCCACATTGATATGCATGGAATGAAAAATGCTACATGTAGTGGCAGATCCAGGATTTTCCCTCAGGGGTGCAAAAAAAAACATGTAAAATAAGCTTCAATAAAACTTTAAACATCAAATGTCGTTAAAATTTTCTTAAAAAAAACATGTAAAACAAACTTCAATAAAACTCTAAACAATAAATGTCAATAAAATTTTCTTACAGTTGTCCTCTACGTGATTTCATCTTTTGGAAACGATTAATTACAACTTCATTTGTAACACTTTCAAGTGCTTCTTTTTCTACTGCACAAACTACACAAGCATTCAGAAAATCTTCACCTTTTCGATTACGCAAATTTGTCTTTACAAGCTTCACTGCTGAAAAACATCTCTCAACCGTTGCGGTTGCAACGAGTAAAACCAATGTTAGCTTTAATAACCGATACACTAAAGGAAATGATATATGTTTTCTTGTTTCCACCATAACTCTAGCAAGATCGGCAATCCCACTCAAGTTAGACAACCGTTCATCTTTTCGCATGCTATCAATGTACAAGTCAGGTTGATGTGCATAAACGACTTTCTCCCGATTATCAAAATCGTATGGATAAAACTCACACAAACTCATTAACATTGATGCATCAAACTTGGAAAATGAGTCAACAGGGTTGAAAGCCGTCATGTTTTGAAGTAATTCTGTGTTAATCTCAGTAAAGCGATCACCAAACTCTTGAATTTCCATATCCACAACAGTGTTAAAAAATAAAACTTATAAAAGTGTTAATCGCATACTTAAGGGCTAAAGAGGATGTCTCCATAACATGAACAAGACCAACAAATCTCTCTTTAACAAGTCCGTGAGCATCCACATATCGCAAAACAATTGCTATTTGTTCCTTTTTTGACACGTCACTAGATTCATCAACCAATAAAGAAAAAACATCATCGCCAATTTCTTTTAAAATGAAGCTTACAACTTCTTCTTCAAAACAATTAGCAATATCTTTTTGAATACTTGGAGATAAATACTGATTATTACCTACCGCTTTTGGTAATTCACAGAGTTCCTTGTCATGAAGCATAACTAAGTCCATTATCTCCAAGAAATTTCCTTTGCAAAGAGGCTTTTTGCTCTCATCATTGTCACACCCCAACCGATGGCGGAATCATCGGGGCGTGGCACTGAGCAAAATATATTGTCCAAGAGAATACATAACAACTATTAAATGACAATATATTTAACGCTAATACCCCATACTACTAACATATAAGGCAATAACAGTCATTACAGAAAGTGTGTCTCAAAAACAAATATTGTTCCGACAACTCAGATTTATTTAACGTGTTTCTAGACTTCCTAACTGGATTCAGCAAGCACAGCATCCTATCAACCTGTCACACACGTTAAAATAAAGTCAATACATAAAATGTAAAGGTGAGTACACAAGTTTGCATAGTATATAGTAGGGAAAGCGTTTACGCATAACCAGCATGTATCACGTAACGGGTGAACCAAGTAACTATCAAAACTATGTTCACACTTAACCACGAGACTGCGTTGTAGAGTATGCACGATACATGTCCAACGGACATGTGAAGTAAAGATATGTGATCCCTAGCAACCCCTGTCCACGACAGGTGCTGAGTCCAAACTATAGTACTATCCTTGCTAGAGGTGGTATAGTGTAACATTGTATAAGCATAGTAACAAGCATTCATAGATCACGTATAACATGCGGGATCGGTTAGCGTTTAAAATGTTTGCATTGTGTGTTATTGTGTTTTGATAGAGAACGTATGCAACGCCCAAAGTGCGTTAAAAGAAAATGGGTTCGAGTATATTCACAGTGAGTTCATAGTTGCTAAATACACACTGTATTGGATTGAATGGAGCGCTCTGAGCTATCCTGAGCAGGGAAACAGAAGCGTAAGCATTGAACAACGTGTAACGAAATGTCGGGTGTGATAAGTGTCGAATGGTGATTCGATCGGATGAGTTCCCATCCGAGCGGATGGTCATCCGAGCGGATGTTCATCCGAACGGATGGCCGTTCGAATGAAGTGTGGGTATTTGTAAATCGTTTTGAAAATTTGAAGTTTTCATTGAAGCGTTTAGACAATGTAAAGTATAGATGCCAAGTCATCCGGTCGGATGGTCATCCGGATGGATGGCCATTCGATCGGATGGCTATTCGATCAAGAAATTGGTAGTTTGAAGTTTGATCAAAACGTTTAAGTGTTGGAAGTTATAAAGGGGCAGACCACCTGGTCGAATGGTCATTCGATCGGATGGTCATCTGATCGGATGGCCTTTCGAGTGGATAAACTGTTAGTTGAAAATTTATGAAATTTTCTAAGTAAAAAGGTTTGAGTTTAACGGAGATGGCGTGATGACATGTCAAACAATGGAAAACACACCAAGGTCCAGCTCATTCGATCCGATGGGAATCACCCCATTCGATCAGCCTCACTGTTCTTGATAAAGTTTCATGTCTGACCCGTTAATCGGTCATCTCTCCGGTGGAAATCTGTTTTCAAGCTGGCTCTCAACTAGGAAATGAGTAGAGAGTCTGAATGAGTCCAGATTTCATCGGTTTTTGTGTGAAAGTTGAAGAAAAGTAGAAGAAAACTGAAAATAGTTGAAAAGTGTTGAAATCTTGTTGAGATTCGAGTTAAAACGTGTGGAAATCCTTTAGATCTGAACCAATCTTGATGAGGTGATGTCACACAACAGTTTGCATAAGCAACTGAGTGAGAACCACCTTCAAGGAGTCCAAATCAGGTGATTTCGAGAAGAAAATGGGTGATTTTGATGGAGAAGAAGATGTAGAAATTATTGGTGATGATGATTTTACAAGATTTAAAGAGAAAATCTTACCAAAGAGCCTTGAATCTTGATCAGAAGTGACTGAGAGCGTCTAGAGTGCAGGTGGTCGGATGGAGATGTCAGATCAGTGAAAGGGACATGTATGGGCACTATTTATAGGCGTGAGAGAGTGAGTAAGTCGGTGGAGAGTGTGAGGTGTCGAATGGGTCGGATGGTCATCCGGATGGATGTCCATTCGGACAGCCGTGTTGTGCGAGTTAGTTTTCTAACTTCCGTTTCATGTGTTATGCATTGCGTTGCATTTAATCGAGTTGCGAGTAAGCGTTTGAGCGTGTAAGCGTTGCGTTGAGATAACCACATAACATTAAACAAATAATCATACAAATAACACACAAAATACAATAAATGCACAAAAGTAAATATGTGTTTCGAGTTTACGTTGAGATTGCGTTGCATTTGCGTTGCGATAGCGTTTAGTCTAAACATGCGATGTAATATGCGATAAAATGCGTTTAAATAGTAAGCGTTATAAATAGCGTTTTAGTTGCGATAACTGCATTTTGAATAAGCGTTGAAAAATAGCGTTGTAACAAGCGTTTAAAATGCGTTTGAAAACATAGTTTAAAATGGTTAACCCTTAGCGATAATCGAAATCTCGAGAGTACAAGCAATTAAGCAAGAAAGGACAGGTACAAGTAATGACCCGGAAAGTCGGGTTGTTACAGCCTCCCCTACTTTAGGGAATTTCGTCCCGAAATTAAGGCGTAGGCGTAACTAAGAGATGTGGATATTTAGCTTTCATATCACTCTCGAGTTCCCAAGTGAACTCGGCGCCGCGTTTGCCTTCCCAGCGAACCTTCACTATAGGAATGCGAGAGCGTCAAAGTTTCTTGGTTTCTCGATCCATGATTTCTGCTGGCTTTCCCATGAAGTGTAGAGTTTCGTTAACTTGCAAATCCTCGAGAGGGACATGCAGGTTTTCTTCGGCTAGGCACTTCTTGAGGTTCGAGACGTGGAAAGTCGGATGTATGTTGCTGAGTTCCTTCGGTAATTCGAGTCAGTAGGCTACTTTGCCAATTCTTTCCAGAATTTTAAAGGGTCCCACGTATCGTGGCGCTAGCTTTCCTTTCTTGCCGAATCGGATCACCCCCTTCCAAGGTGAAACCTTTAGGAGTACGTGATCACCAACTTCAAACTCAAGGGGCTTGCGGCGTTTATCGGCGTAACTCCTTTGACGACTCCGAGCTTTCAAGAGATTGCCTCGTATCTGGAGGATCTTGTCAGTCGTTTCTTGTAATAACTCAGAACCGGTAATTTGCGCGTCTCCGATCTCATACCATACAATAGGCGATCGACATTTTCTTCCATATAATGCCTCAAAGGGTGCCATTTGAATACTAGCGTGATAACTGTTGTTGTACGAGAATTCGACTAAAGGTAAATGGGAATCCCAATTACCACCAAAATCTATAACGCACGAATGAAGCATGTCTTCAAGGGTGCGAATCTGTAACACCCCAAAAACGGGTTTGGTAATCAAACCACGTTAATATTACTGACGGGTAAAATACCGTTAGTGGTAAAAAAATTTACCCGGTAAATATTAGGATTTAAATAATTAATCCTAATAATAAATAAAAAGTGAATGAAAAGCTTTTAAGAAATAAAATGATAGAAGGCCCGAGTTAACGGGACCTGAAATAAACTTAGTCATAGATATTCTCGAACCCGCTAAGTTAACTAGGAATATTTAACCTAGTTAATAAGTGGGAATATTGTTGAAAATAAGTAGGTTGTGGCCTACTTAATAACTAACCAAACACGAGGGACCAAAGCCGGGTAACTTGAAAATGGAATTATAAACTTAAAAATTAAACACAACACACACACTAGGTGTGTGTGTGTGTGTGCGTGTTCTGGTCGTAACCCACAGGAGCCAGGGAGCTCAAACCCTACCATTCACTAATCTCACAAATTGAAGGATCAAACCAAGTCCAAATCGAAAATTGAGCATAGATTAGTGATCCTCATCACAAGGGGGTTACAAGGTATGTAAAATTTGGTGTTAATTCTCTGTTTGAAATTCTCATGAAATTGGGAAATCTGAAAATTGATGTTGCATGTTTGCTATTTGGGTAGAATAGGGTTGATATGGTGTCTAGGAGTAAGACCTAGACAATAACATACGAAATCATGGCTAATTCCTGAAAATCTCATGAACACATTGAAGGTGATTCATGGGTTTTGTGGGAAACTAGTAAACACTAGGGTTTAGAATGATTATTCTAGTGTAATACGGGTCATAGAAAGTGATTTCTGAAGTGATGATGTTTAAATGATATATGAAAGCTTTATTGATGTTAAATTTGGCTATATGACAAGTTATGAACTTGATAATGAATCATGTAAATTTCTGCCCATAAGGTGTTTGTTAAAATGCCTAAATGAAAGCTAAATATTGAAATTTCGAGTGAAACGCACATTCGAATAATATGGAAAATTATGTGAAATATAAAACGGTAAGAGTTCTAAATATCATGATGATTTAGACTTAATTGTGTAAACCATGTGATTGAAATTAGTTGACTTTGATAAGTTAAGTTAACTAATGATGAAGTAGAATAGTAGTTTCGACATAGAATTCGTAAGATGAAATAGTCATAATAATGATGACTAATCTAACCGTCTTACAAATCATTATGATAGTTTGACTCTTGACAAGCTAGATGGAGACTTGGGCAAGGAACGGGTCAAACGGTTCGTGTACGCGAAGAAGAGCATAACCGGATGCAAGGTAAGCGACGCTTACATCCTTTTTGTAGAATATGCATTATTTTGTAAACTACAAATGCGATTAGTGTAATATCCGAATTAAGGGTTCCGACGCTATTAACATGAGTCGGAACAAACATAAATGATAAAAACCATGGGTTATGGTGAAAAGAGGCGAAACGGTAATTTAGTCATGTAATGACTAATAACTAAGGAGTTTTCGTTAAGATCATTTTAAAGTGCAACTAATAACAAGAAAATGAGTAAAAATGGAAATTTAGTCAAGTATCGACTAAAGCAAATTGTAGTTAAAAAAGGGGCACCCGTAGCGTAAGCCGAATGGGTAAAAATATAAGAAAAGACTTTAAGAGAAAAAGGGGTCTAGTGGCAAAAATCCGAAATGGGTCGGATGAACAAATTGGTAATTAATAACCATGTTTTTCTACTTACGAAAACGCTTGGTCTTATAGGCCAAACGGGTCAAATGGTGTGATAACACCATTTGACAATATCGACTAATGTGGTTGTCGAGTCTTGTGTTAACAGGAGCGATTAGCGATATGGTTAATTGCGTCCATAGAATATGTGATAATAAAAGCAAGGTATAAATCGGGTCTATTTGTTAACCCGAGACAGGTACGCATCAATGAGATTATATTTTAAATGTGCAATTTTGATCATAATTGTAGTGAAAATCCTTCGTCGTAAATGAGGGACTAAGGTTGATAAATATGCCTTGATGGGTAAATCAGGCAAACGGCCCTTATGGGTGGTTTGGGAATCACGTATTATAATCATGTAATCCTTAGATAAGCATCAAGGTGATAGGCATAAACCTTTGTGGGTCAATTGCCTAGAAATAGGTCTTTTTCGTAAAATGACAAACCGAGAAGTAAAAAGCGACATAAATAGTTTACTATATCAAATCCACCACAAATATAATTGTGGTGGAAGTCCATTTGAGAACTAATGTGAAAATTTGGTGCTAAAAATGAATGAGCGAGATTTATGCCTAAAAGGACATAAATACCCTTAACGGGTCAAAATAAGATTATAAGTAAAAACGGGTCAATAATGCGTAGAAATCCGTAATTGGAACCTAATATGATAGGTAATATTGGAATTAAAGGGTTCATGAGAAATGGGGGTCAAACAAATATGTTTGTTTGATAAAATGTATAAACGGGTTAAAATTCGGTAAAAAGGCAACGAGTCGAAGGCTTAGAAGTCTCAAAATTTATTATGTTGGATGTTGGATTTTAACTCCATAAGATGGAGAATTAAATTACGGACGCATAGGAAAAAGAATCGGTTAAAACGGATCAATAACGAAGAAGTTATGGCTGTTTCCGTAAAAACTGGCATAGCTGAACTGAGCTGCAGACCTGCTGGAAAACAGCCTCCCTCGCGTGGCGCGAGGGAGCATCTGGGTTCTTTCGCGTGGCGCGAAAAGCCCTGTTTTGGCGAAAAATTTTTATTTTAATCAGTTTCGCTTCCCGGACTCGTTTAAATACGTTTTAAGTTACGTATGACTAATCCAACTCATGTTTTATGAGTTTCATGTATAATTTTAGCACCGGAGGACGATCAAGCACAACGAAGAACCGAACACGATTAAGAAATAAGCTTCCGCACTTTGTATCGTTGTATGTTAAACGACGAACGTACACATGATATGTTGTATATTTTTAAATTGTAAAAAGTTTTAATAAACCCGTAATTTCCAATGCATATGTAATCTTAATTACATGATTGTTTTTTTATAAATGATACGTTAAACCCTGAATTATAAGAATGGGTGTTACAGAATCATGCGCTCAGTCTGACCGTCGGTCTGGGGATGGAAAGCGGTACTGAGATTAAGAGTAGTACCGAGAACGGACTGGAATGTCTCCTAGAGATGCGAAGTAAATCGACCATCGCGGTCAGAGATGATGTCACGAGGTGTCCCATGTCGACAAATGACTTCGTCGGTATAGATTCATGCTAATCGTTCAACCTTATAGTCTTCTCGTATCGGTAAAAAGTACGCGGATTTTGTAAGATAATCAACGATAACCCAAATGCTATCGTGACCTAATGGCGTGAGAGGGAGTTTCGTAATGAACTCCATAGCTATACTTTCACATTTCCACATCGGGATCTCGGGTTGTTCGAGTAAGCCAGAGAGTCGTTGGTGTTCAGCCTTAACTTTCGAGCAAGTTAGGCATTTTGAAACGTAGAAAGCGGTATCCTTCTTCATTCTTGGCCACCAATACCTAGCACGGAGGTCCTGGTACATCTTGTCGGCACCTAGATGAATGGACTATCGAGACTTGTGGGCTTTGGTCAACAAAATATCTCGGAGATTATTGCGACTAGGAATCCAAATGAGATCGAGGTATTGAAAGATACTCTTAGGTTTATTCACTAGTTGGTTTTCGGTTCCAAAAATCATTTCTTCCTTCAAAGTGCGTTCAGTAAAGCAGGAGTGTTAAGCGTCGCGAATTAAGGCTTCGAGGTCATGTTGGGCTTGAACATTACGAACACTATGTAAATAGCTTCGTCGACTAAGAGCATCGGCAAAGACGTTTGCTTTGCCTGGGTGGTAGCGAATCTCACAGTCGTAGTCGTTGAGAAGTTCAACCCATCTGGGTTGGCGCATATTCAGCTCTTTCTGGTTTAATATGTGTTACAGGCTCTTATGGTCGGTGAAGACCGTACACTTGGTACCATAAAGGTAGTGTCGCCAAATCTTTAATGCAAAAACAACTGCACCGAGTTCGAGATCGTGGGTTGTGTAGTTTTTCTCATGGACTTTGAGCTGTCGAGACGCGTACGCGATAACCTTGTCTCGTTACATAAGAACACAACCAAGACCTAGGTTAGAGGCATCGCAATAAACAACAAAATCGTCGTTTCCATCGGGTAACGCGAGTACGGGAGCGTTGCAAAGCATACGCTTAAGAGTTTGAAAGGCATCCTCTTGTTCGGTTTCCCAAACGAAAGGCTTGTCTTTATGCGTTAAGGAGGTGAGAGGAATGGCAATTTTAGAGAAATCAGCGATAATCAACGGTAATAACCCGCCAATCCGAGTAAGAACGAACTTCGGACGGGGTTTTCGGTGTAATTTAACTCTTAACTACTTCAATCTTTGCGGGATCGACGTGAATACCTTGACTATTGATGATGTGACCGAGGAATTGAACCTCCTCGAGCTAAAATTCAGACTTGGAGGACTTGGTGTAGAGGCGATTTCCTTGGAGAAGCTTGAGAACTAAACGTAGATGATGCGCATGTTCAATTTTCGACTTCGAGTAGATAAGGATATCATCGATAAACACGATGACGAAGCGATCAAGAAAGGGTTTACACACGCGATTCATCAAATCCATGAAAACCGCGAGTGCGTTTGTAAGTCCAAAAGGCATAACAACGAATTCGTAATGGCCATAGCGAGTACGAAAAACGGTTTTAGGAATATCTTCCTCCTGAATTCATAGTTGATGATAACCAGAGAGTAAATCGATCTTAGAGAAACATGTAGCGCCTTGTAGTTGATCAAACAAATCATCGATTCGGAGAAAAGGATAGCGATTCTTGATAGTAAGCTTATTGAGTTCCCTATAGTCGATGCACATTTGGAACGATCCATCCTTCTTTTTCACGAAAAGGACAGGTGCACCCCATGGAGATGTGCTAGGGCGTTTGAAGCCTTTATCAAGTAATTCCTGGAGTTGACTAGAAAGTTCACGCAATTCGAACGGTGAGAGACGATAACAGGCTTTAGCGACAAGGTTAGCTCTAGGAATGAGGTCGATACGAAAATCAATATCACGAGTCGGGGGTAGACCGGGTAAGTCGTCAGGAAAGACACTAGGAAAATCACGAACCACAAGTACCTTTTCCATCGGCTTCGTTTCCTTCTCCGCTAATACGATGTGTGCTAAGAAAGCCATGTATTCCTTTCGGAGATACTTGCTTGCTTGAATGCACGACATAAGTTTCAATTCCTTCAAGGATACTTCGTCATAAACACAGAGTTGATCACCGTTTGAGAGAGAGAAACGAATTATCTTTTCGAAACAAACGACTTCGGCACGATTTTCACGAAGAAAATCCATGCCTACTATGATATCGAAACTACCAAGTTGCATCAGAATGAAATCGATCGGGAAAACGTGATTGTTGAGTTCAAGAGTACAATCACGAAGAACAGAACTGACGATGAAGGTTCTTCCGGTGGCAATTTCTACGTCGAACATCGTTGGGAGATTAGCGCGTTTACGGTTTAGGAGCTTTTCGAATTCAAACGACAAAAAACAGTTATCGGCTCTAGTATCAAATAAACACGAAGCATAAATACCGTTAACGAGAAACGTACCATTGACAACGTTGTTGTCAGTTTGAGCCTGGCGGACGTTGATGTTGAAGGTTCTTCCGCGGGCTGCTTGCTGTGGTTGCTGCTACTGTTGCTGGGGCTGCTGCTGCTGCTGTTGTTACTGCCGCTGCGGTGGTTGTGGCTGCAGTTCTTGTTTCACAACGCGATTCGGGCAGACGTTAGCAAAATGATTCGGGTCACCACAAGAGTAGCAAGCTTGTGTATGAGCAGCGGATGCAGGAGCTGCGTGGTTACCCTGAGGAGTGGGGAGTGGAGCTGGTAGTGCTGGAGGAGCTTGAGCTTGTTGACGTGGGCCTGAACGACAATGAGTAGTAAAGTGACCATAAATGTTACAGTTTGCACAAAATCGAAAATTCACCCCTGCAGGGTGATGGTAGGTGCGAGTAGGGCAGAGAGGATGAACACCAGTATACGCACGCTTAGCAGGTGGTGCGTTGGTGTTAGGAGCTGCAACTTGTCTGTTCTGGTTGCTGGGTTGTACCGGGACAGCGTTGAGAGGAGCGACGATAGTAGCGTAGTTCTTGTTGTTGTTACCCTTGCGCTTGCGATTCTGACATGAAGATTTTGAACCTTGAGGTGCTACGGTTTCAGTAGCGGGAGTAGCAGTTGCTTGATTGAGGCTCTTGGTTGAGGTTTTGAAATACCCAGCTAAGACTCGCATATCGTTGATCTCAGCTACGAGTTGGTATGTCTCCTTAATAGTAGCAGGTTTAGCTGCTTGAACAAAGTCAGCTACACAGTCTGGAAGAGCGCGGATGTACTTCTTGATTGTTATCTCCGGTGTTGTCACTTGATCAGGACAGATGATACTGAGCTGCTTGAAGCGAGCGGTGAGACCAGCGTTGTCACCTCCATCTTGTTTGATATGCCAGAATTCATTCTCCAACTTTTGAACCATAAGGAGGACATAACTCCTTCATCATAAGCTCCCTGAGTTCCTCCCAAGAAAGACCATAAGCCGAATCATTCCCGCGCCTGTTGCGCTTAGCAGTCCACCAGTCCAGAGCCCTGGACTGAAAAACTCCAGTAGCATTAACAGTACGCAGATTTTCTGGGCATCCGCTTTGCCTGAAGGTGACTTCGATTGAGTCAAACCACTGGAACATAGCACTGGGTCCGTCCTCACCAGTGAAGTTAGTAGGACTGCAGGCCTTGAATTGTTTAAAGCTGAAAGGAGTCTTCGGAGAGTCGCTTTTCGATTCGACAGACGATTTGCTGCTGATCTCATTGATCTCACTGACGATCTGAGGTATGACTTTAGCCATTTACTTGGCTACGAGAGAAGTGATACGCTTGTCGGCTTTGCTCCTTTGAGCATTGCGGCGAGTGTGAGAGCCAAGGGAAGACATTGTCTGCAGCAGACATCGTCATATGATTTAGACAAGATTCGATTATATCGGGTTTTCAGAAAGTTTAGCGTTTAACCACCATACTTATTATTATTATTAGGTAAAGCACAGGAACACGTCGGCACGTAAGCACATAGTCACGTAGGCACATAAACCACATAGGCACGTGAGCACATAAGCACGCAGGAGCACATAATCCATGTAAGCACATATTTTGCACGTATTCACCTATATTTTGCACGTATTCGCCTACATATTTTGCACGTATTCACCTTCTCTTCCAAAAGCGCCTTTCTCTAATTTTCGTGTAGCGCGTGCGAGTGTTGCGAGGGATAGCGAGTAGCATAAGCGAGTAGCGTTACGAGTAGTGTAGCGTACGAGAGTTTGTAGTTCGTCTGCGTTTAGTTAGCATTTGAGATTAAGAGAGTGGTGCGAGTTGTGCGCGTTTGATGAGTGGAAAAGCGTATAGTCTTCCAAAAATTGAAACATATAAATCACATAAAATCGATAACTTGTAAAATCAGCTATTGCAGGCTTAGAATTGAAACAGAGCGTCCTGGGTGTTAGATATTGACTACCCAAAGTGATTCAACTATCCACAACGATCTCGAGCACGCGCTTTGGCCTAATAGACTGTGCTCTCGCCGAAATACGACGAACGACACGCATCCTTCACGTTACTTACGCGACTCGAGTCATTGGAATCCATCGAGACTTTGGTGAGAGTTTTGTAAAATCAAAGCAGGGAGTGGGACTAGCCGTTAAGATGCGGGTTTCACCCCTAACTTAACAACTTCGTTCCTGAGAGTGTGGCAAAACCACGAGATAGAGATGGAGAATTTCGTCGAGATATGGATGTCACTCCTAGCTCAACGAAGATTCTCGTGCTGAGTAAAAATACGCGTAGAGTGAGTGACTTTATCAAGAGTTCTTGGTTTTCACGCCTAATCTCGACAAGATCACTCAATTGTGTTATGCGAGTGTTTTCAAAAACGTGTGTATTGTACCAGCCTTAGGAAAGGCAAATGGTATTTCAACCTTAGGAAAAGTTGCTTTATACGAAGCTGTAGTATGCGATATTCGCACAAAGATGTAATTTTCGCGAGTTCGAGCGAGAATATTAAGAGTAAGTTCGTTCGAAACCCCTACTGGGTTTGCACGAACAGTCTGTTGGTACTTAGACTATAGACTAGGTCAATCGTAAGACACGACCTAATTCCCTATAGTTATGGCTCTGATACCAATCTATCACACCCAAATCGATGGCGGAATCATCGGGGCGTGGCACTGAGCGAAACAAATTGTCCAAGAGAATCCATAACAACTATTAAATGACAATATATTTAACGTTAATTATAACAATCCTAAACCGACACTCCCGAAATATTTTTCGACACCCTAATATATTTTAAAATATCCCAATATGTCCTAAAATACACCCCATAACGGGCCTCGAATACCTTAAATATTATTAAAAATAATTAAAAATCAAGATTTTTGGTTTGAGGTGGGCCGCATAAGCCACCCCTCAAACCTTACGCGGGCCGCGACAAGGTAAAAGCTGGCACGACCCCAGGCCGCCACGTGTCCCAACACACGGCGAAGCTAGTTACTGACCCGGACAAGCTAGGCTGTTGACCAATGTTGACGAGGGCCGCGTAGGCCCTTGTTTTAACGCGGGCCGCGTAGAACCCAAACTTAGCCCCTATAAAGCTGGAGCTTGGGCCTTCAGTTTACGTCGCTCATATTTCTTTTGTTTCTCTCAATTCTGAAGTGTAGGCATTATACACGGGTATAATACCTGATTCGTGTGAAGTGTCGTTAGTTTTTAATGTATATTTTAAGCCCGTTCTAACACTTTTTAGCCAAGTTTTAAATTTATAAAACACGATATTTACTAACACTAAACACACATATGGGCAAGTGCACACATCGTGAGCGTAGTATAGTGTTGGTAAGATACCGAGGTCGTCCAAGGACATAAGAGCTTTTAATACTGGTTTATCCTCAACATCTAATCAAATCAAAAATTTAGAAAAAGGTTTTTAAACAAGAAAATAAAACTAACTAAAATGCTGAAAAATAAAATAAAAGTAAAAAAACAGATAGACAAGATGAATCACTTGGCTCCGACTCGTGTATAGTGTAACCTTTGATTATTTTCGCACTTTTGCAGTTTTAAGAGATTATCTTAGTTATTGTAGTAGGCCCCTCTTTTGAAGGTGACGTTACCCTCAACCAAGTAGTTTGATTCAGCAAGGATACAATCCTAAAGGGTCGGATTATTGAAAGATAATTAATTAAGCTATTAATGCATATTGTGGTAGGCCCCTCTTTTGAAGGTGACGTTACCCTAGGCTAAGTAGTCTGAGTCAGCAGGGATACAGTCCTAAGTAGCCGGGTTAAAGTATTAATAGTAGCTTACATATGAGGGGATCAAAGAGTTTGTACCCCCGCCATCCAATACCGGTGGGTATTGAAGGAGATCCTACTAAATTTGACCCAGGTCCTTGCTGGATCTATACACTGAACAAGGCAAGACTCTTACCAAACCGTTCCCTTAACCCCCGACCAGGTAGCCAACATACCTCCATATAGACCGTGGAGATATGAATGGTGAAAATCTTTTATTTTATATAGACAGTAAAATAATGCCAAGACACCACGGACAAACGATAAGGAAGAATCACCTTCAACATAAGAAACTAGTTATTAAAGTTATTAATACATAACCAAGTAAAAAGTGCGAAAAGATTAAAAATAAAAAGTATTACACTAGACACTTGTCTTCACCAAGTGATGTAAGAGACTTAGGCAAACATGGCCTTTGATTGTCAAGAACCCTTACGATCAATCTTGGATCCCGAGATGACTCACACACTCTATGATGGACAATGGATGATGGTGTTGTGATGGTCGTGGGTGGTGGGTGAAGTGTGAGAGAGGTGGTGTGCCAAGGGATGGTTTGCAAATGAGCCAAGCACCCCTATTTATAGCCTGAACAGCAGCTCGGGCACGGCCCCGTGTCCATCCTCCTTCTCTTTCTTCATTAATTGCAGTTTGTCTGCATTAGTTGACCACGCCCCCGTGTCCGCTGGGCACGCCCCCGTGTGCAGAAGCGTATCTGTACTATCAAGATTTCCCCAGATTCTGCGAATCTTAGAGTTGACCACGGCCCCGTGTCTGCTGAGCACGACCCCGTGGTGGTTGATAGAAGCTTCTACAGCTTTGTCTTTTATGCTGACACTTGGGCACGCCCCCGTGCTTGTTGAGCACGGGGTGTGTTCAACCTTCTGTCTTCTTGATTTTGCTTGGGAATATGCTGTCGGGGGGTCGGGCATGCCACGTTTGTTCCTTTTTTTTGTAATTATGATAGATTTAGCTATTTTTTGCTTCTTTTGTTCATTTGAGCTCATTTAATCCTGAAATTACAAAAGGAAGACAAAAACACACTTTTTCCAACATTAGTACTAAAAAAAGGTTAGTTTTATGCCACAATTGATGTAATTTATATGTTGCATTTTGTGCATATCAAATACCCCCACACTTGAATCTTTGCTTGTCCTCAAGCAAAACTCTTTACAATGTGGCTTTACACTCCCAAATGGAATGGGTAGAAGAGAATGTTTTGGGCTTGTCATAGAGTGTCGGGATTTCCAAGATTCTTTATTAAGTTTTATTTTTATTTATTTACAATCCTATTCGTCATGATTTATTTAAAACATTACATAAGATAAATTACTTATTAGGGCATAACATGCCTTTTAAAATTCCATTTATATACAAGTTCACATACCTCACGGGGGATCACTCAACACTCGGCCGAAGATGTATTTTAGTGAATCACTCGAGAGCGGCATGGAACTTACTCCTACCATAGGCTTGCCAAGCGATCAATCCTCCCCCTTTTTAACTATACACCTTTGTAAATATCAAGAGGACTTTTAGGTGAAGGGTTAGGCTTGGGTTAAAGGTAGGTGGTTGGGTTAGTGGTTAGTAAAAGGGCGAAAGGCGTAAAAAGCGTCGGTTTTCGTAAGACTTTTTTATTTTTGAAATTTATTTTGATGAAGCCATTATTCAAACAAAGTTATTTTTGATAAACTTGTTTGTTTATTTTTCTTTTGCTTCATCATCAACATTTTTTTTTGAAAAGTCATACGAAAAACCGAGCTTGTTACTAAAACAAAGGGTTAAAAATAAAAAGGTTTTGGTGGGTGAAAGGGTGTTTGGTTTGGGTTATGAAATGAAAAGGTTTAGGCTCAAATGGGTTAACTAGGGGGATTTTGGGTAGGTGGTAAAAAAAAGAAAAATAATGGTGTAGAAATGAAAAAGGGTTAGTCCTAATGCCTCCATCATTTACTTACTCGGGTTTAAGTTGGTAAGGATCGGGAATGTATCGTCGTGGCAAGTTCTAGAGTCGTAAGAACCAAGCGGCTATTCAGACAAGAAACGAAAAACGAGCATTTAGTTTAAAGATATGTATTTGTATGTTCAATAAAGGCTCAAAACTCACTTTTGTGGGAATGGGTTTTTATGTGATCAAGTATATATAATCAAATTTTAGCTAAGCTTGCCATGCCGTTTCATAATTTTCTTATGTTGGTTCTTTTTATCATGACTCTATTGGTTGTAAATTTGTAAAAATATAACCTTTTTAGAATTTGAAACTCCCAAATTAAACCTAGACAAGTAAAAAAAATGAAAAATTTTGAAAAAATTTGGGGTGATTAGCGGTTCCAATAGAGTTTTGTGTAAGGCTTGTATTTAGGACTTGCAAGATTCAAGCTTTTAGCATCCCCCCACACTTAAATTACACATTGTCCTCAATGTGTCCAAAAAATAAGTTTTTAGGTTGATTGAATGTGTAAAAAGGTGTGAAAAAACAAAATTTTGTGTTACTGGGCGTCTGGACACGGCCCCATGTCGGATGGACACGACCCCTTGGTCAGAGTGCCAGTAACAAAAACTTACAGAAGGTGGACACGGGGGCGTGTTGGCTGGGCACGACCCCGTGTCTGGCAAAAGACTGCAGATTTAAACAAACAGCAGGTCTGGGGAAGTGGGCACGGGGGCGTGTCGGCTGGACACGACCCCGTGTAGACAATCTGCAAAGGTGAAAAACAGGTTTCTGGCTCCGGTTTTCCTGTCCAGGCTTTAGTAGCACTAATGTTTAGTGCTCTAAGCCTCGTATGTACCTGTTTTATCAATAAACACTACACCAAACCATAGCAAACATCCTAAATTACCATAGTTCAACATCCACATCACAAAGTTAAAAAGAAAAACAAATCTAGAAAGTAAAAAGAGTTAAAGGAAAGTAAATTGTTCAACACACGGCACGCAGGCCGGAAATTGTTCAAAAGAAAAAGGGGGTTAACCTGTGGGATTACCAACCATCCACTCCTGTCTCTGCTCCACCCGCCTAGTCCATGTCCTCATCCTCATCATCATCACCTCCTCCTCCGTGCCCCGCCATGTACTCCTGGATATTCCCAATGTCATCCTGAATGTCGGATATGTTTCTCTCAATTGCTCCGACCTGGGTGTACGTGTTGCTTGCCATGTTATAGGTGTTCCTGGTGCACATGAGGTTTTCCTGCAACAAATCATGTAAACTTTGAAAGTTAGGAAAACCGCCTCCTTGTGAGGAGGACTGGCCCGCATCACCATGGGGCTGGTACTGGTACTGAGGAGGGTGTTGAAACTGTGGAGTGTGAAGGACGAGTGCCTCTTGCGGGTTCCATGCATGCCCTTGGACTCGTTGGAAGCTAACCGACCCGTCTTTGGCTTCATAGATTAAGTTCATGGAGCGGAAAATGTGTATGTCCACTCTTCCCGACCATGGGCTTTTTCGGAAAGAACTGGGCATGTTCACGAAGCGCTTGAAGAGACGGTATATCCACCCCCCGAAGAAGATAGGGGTCGGTGGAGTAGCAAGCCGGTTCAAATGCATGTTGCGGAGCAGGAGGAACGGAACATCGAGGCGTCTGCGGTTATGAATGCAATGAAGGACCACCAGATCTCTCAACCCAACAACGCCACTACTGTCATGCCTTTGGCTAAGAGAGTAAGTGAGGACCCTATGGATGTAACGGTAAAACGGGTCCCTCAGCTTAGTGCTCTTAGTGCTGCTCGGGTTGTAGTGCCCTTCCCCAATCTGAGCCCAAGTGGCTTGGCGCTCGTTTTCATCCAACTCTCGCACTCCTCCGGTGTTTTCTTCATTACCCGCATCCTCCTCCGCATACAACCCCCCCCCCCATCAACCTAAACTGTGCCATCGAAATTGAGTACTTGGTTCCCCCACATCGGAATTCTACCCCCTCATTATCAAATGGGCCGCACCTTGAATTGAACACGAATGTGCTATAGAATTCCAGAGTATATTCGGGGACCAAGCGAAGGCGAGTAGTAAGGGCGACTCTCAGCGGCCCAGTGACTAGGTTGTTGAAGCGGTCCCATTGGTTCACTAATCCCAAAAGATCTGTGCACACTTGTCTTGGGTATTCCTCCGGTCTGGTTCGAAGCACGTCGTATCTTGCTTTAGCATCAAGCACATTTGCATTGAACCTAGTGAATTTCTTCGACATCTGAAAGAATACATCAAAATTTAGCACGAAACAGTGAAATTTTCGGACAAAACTGAAAACAGCGAGCTGGACACGGCCCCGTGTTCAGCGGACACGACCCCGTGTCCAGGCGTCTGTTACTCAAAAACTTCATTTTTCATCCCAGTTTCGAAAACTTGAAAATTTTTGGTCCAGTAGGTGCGGTTTCCCCCGAAAATGAAACCCCTAGTGCCGTTTTTCCCAAAACAAACCGTTTACCCCTTCAATTTATCTTTTTTTGTTCAAAAACAAGGGTTTGGGGTTTTTGTGAGAAATCGGGCGAATCTATGAACAATACAAGTGGATTTACTTCCTATAACATCAATCTAAACTAATGCTAACAGATTTATGCAAAAAATTGAGGTTCGATCCGGATGAAGTTCAAGAACCCTAGATTTTTCCCCAATTTTTTTATGTTTTAACTACATGCAAATGCCTAATCTAACTACTAATGATGATAGAATCATACCTTGATGTTGTTAGAAGTAGAGGAGACGTCGAAATCTTGCAGAAAAATCGCCTGAACCAGAGCGTTTTTGGGGAAACGGGGCGTGTGGAAATGAAGAAACTGTTTTGAAAAGGGGTTTTATCCCGACAGTCGCGCGGACACGGCCCCGTGTCCAGCGGACACGGCCTCGTGCCGAGCAAAATTAAATTTTTTTTAAGTGCTCGTGTGAGTGCCCTTGTTTCCCAAAACTTGGTTAGAAGACTTACCGATTAAGATATCAACCCGTTTGTTCGTAACTCACCAGGTATGATGTTGATGCTTTTACTCTTCGATCGTTTGAAGCGAGATTTCTTCCTCTTCATCCTCAATGAATCCTTGATAGAGTTTCAGCCGTTGGCCGTTGGCCATTGACTTTGAATGGAATTCCATTCCGAGATTTAATTTCTACTGCACCGTGTGGGAAAATGTGGGTGATGGAAAAAAGGTCCTGACCACCTAGACTTTAATTTACCAGGGAATAGTCGAAGTCGTGAATTAAACAAAAGAACTTGATATCCTACTCGAAATTCATTAGGTTTAATATGTTTATCATGCAAGTTTTTTATTCTTTCCTTATAAATTTCGGAGTTTGAGTATGCATAATTCCTTAACTCGTCTAATTCATTTAATTAACAAAATTGATTTCTACCGGCAAATTCTAAATCTCAGTTTACATTTTTAATTGCCCAGTAGGCTTTGTGTGCTATTTCTACTGGTAAATGACAGCTTTTTCCATAGACGAGCTTATATGGGTTGTACCTATTGTTGTTTTATAAGCAGTTCGAAAAACCCATAAAGCATCATCTTATTTATCGGCCCATTCCTTTTTATTTAACCCTACGGTTTTTTCAAGTATTCGTTTTAAACCTCTATTAGTCACTTCGGCTTGTCTATTTGTTTGAGGGTGATATGATGTTGAGACCCGGTGATAGACCCCATATCTTGTTAAAAAAATTTCAAGTTGATGGTTGCAAAAATGGGTACCTCTATCACTTATTAATGCTTTAGGTGTTCCAAAACGAGAGAATTTTTTTTTCAGAAATCTTACCACGACTCTTCCATCATTTGTTGGAAGTGCCTCGACCCATTTAGACAAGTAATCTACCGCCACAAGTATATATTTGTTTCCTTTTGACGGTGGGAAGGTCCCATAAAGTCGAGTCCCCACACATAAAAAATTTCACAAACAAGAATGCCATTTTGGGGCATTTCGTTTTTGGAAGAAATACTACCTGTTCTTTGGCAAGCATCACATGTCTTGATAAGACTTTGGGTGTCTTTGTAAATGGTTGGCCAATAAAACCCTGAATCAAATACCTTTCGTGCGGTACTAGCGGCACCATGATGTCCTCCGTATGGACCTTCATGACAATGGTGGAGAATTCTTCGTGCTTCACTACCATGTACGCATCGTCGGATGAGTTGGTCGGCGCACATTTTGAAAAGATAAGGATCTTCCCAAAAGTAATGCTTTACATCAGCAAAGAATTTCTTTCTTTGATGATGTGGCCAACCTTTTGCGACTATACCGCTAGCTAGGTAGTTAGCATAGTCGGCGTACCATGGTTCTTCTTTGTACTCCACCATTTCTAGGGATTCCGTTGGAAATTTTTCGTTGATTTGCTCGTCCCTGGTTGCCTCCAAAGCTGGGTCTTCTAAGCGTGAAAGATGATCCGCTGCGGTGTTTTCTGCTCCTCTTTTGTCTTTGATTTCAATATCAAATTCTTGGAGGAGTAAAATCCACCGAATCAAACGTGGTTTTGCGTCCTGCTTTTTGAAGAGATATCGAATGGCTGCATGATCTGTATAGACTATTGTTTTAGAAAGAACAAGATAAGAACGAAATTTATCAAAAGCAAATACCACAGCTAGTAATTCTTTTTCAGTTGTTGTGTAATTTTCTTGTGCATCGTTAAGTGTTTTACTAGCATAATAAATTGGGTGAAAATGCTTTTCCTTTCTTTGTCCCAAGACAGTTCCAACTGCAAAGTCACTTGCATCACACATGATTTCGAAAGGAAATTTCCAATCAGGAGCTATCATGATAGGTGCATTGACTAGCATTTCCTTTAGGGTTAGAAATGCTTGATTGCAATCCTTGTCAAAGATGAAAGGGGCATCTTTTTCAAGTAATTTTGTTAGAGGTCTTGAAATTTTAGAAAAGTCTTTGATAAACCGCTTATAAAATCCGGCATGCCCTAGGAAATTTCTGATAGCTCTAACGGAGGATGGGGGTGGTAATCGAGAAATAGTGTCTATTTTTGCTCGATCAACCTCCATTCCTTCGCTTGAGATTTTGTGACGGAGTACTATTCCCTCTGTTACCATGTAATGGCATTTTTCCCAATTAAGGGCGAGGTTAGTTTCCTCACATCGGGATAGCATTCGTTCAAGGTTATCGAGGCATTGGTTGTATGAATCCCCAAAGATAGAAAAGTCGTCCATGAAGACTTCCATTGTCTTTTCTATCATGTCATGGAAGATGGCTACCATGCAACGTTGGAAGGTTGCTGGGGCATTACATAGACCAAATGGCATGCGTCGATAAGCAAAAGTTCCATAGGGACATGTGAAGGTTGTCTTTTCTTGGTCTTCGGGTGCTATCGGGATTTGAAAGTAACCTGAAAAACCATCCAAGAAACAGTAAAATTTATGACCGGATAATCTTTCTAACATTTGATCAATGAAGGGCAAAGGAAAGTGACCTTTCCTTGTTGCTTCATTTAATCGTCTATAATCTATACATACTCTCCATCCTGTGACAGTTCTCGTTGGTATTAATTCATTCTTTTCGTTAGTTATTACCGTCATACCTCCTTTCTTTGAAACTACTTGGACAGGACTTACCCAAGGACTATCGGAGATAGGGTAAATAAGTCTGGCGTCAAGTAATTTGTGACTTCGTTTTTAACCACTTCTTGAACATTTGGATTTACTCGACGTTGTGGTTGTATTACAGATTTGTAGTCATCATTCATTAAAATTTTGTGCGTGCACATGGAAGGACTTATTCCTTTAATATCTACAAGCTTCCAAGCAATCGCATTTTTGTGTTTTTTCAAAAGATTAATTAATTTTGCTTTTTCTAAACTATCTAATTTAGACGAAATAATTACAGGTGATCTATCATCTTTGTCTAGAAAAACATATTCCAAACCTTTCGGAAGTTCTTTGAGCTCAAGATGTGGGTCTTTAGGAGACTGCTTATTTGGTTGCTCATTTTGATCAAGAACTTTAAAAGTTTGTTCTATGGCGACCTCTTCTTCAACAAAGTGGTCAATCTTTTCACTTGTATCGGGTGGTTCATCTTCATCTTCAATTAGGGGGTCATTATTGTCGAATGGATATTTCATTGACCGCTCAAGATCGACACTCTTTTTAAATGCCCCTAATTGAAGAGATAGATTGTTGTACTTCCGGTTTTTCAAAGCTTCGTGGGTTTTTACAAAGGGTCGCCCTAACACTAGAGGTGCGTCATCGAGGATGACAAAGTCGGTTGGGATTACCATTTGATTTGTTTGAACCAAGACATCCTCAATTTCACCGATTGATTTTATTGTTTTTCGACTAGATAGAAAAATGGGTATTTGAAGTGGAGAAAAATCACTAATACTTAATTTTTCGAAAATGTAGTTGGGCATTATATTAACACAAAGATCTTTATCAATTGTGACATTACTAATAAATGAATTTTGAAAAAAACATGGAACCGGTGTAATGTTAATTTCAAATGGGTCTTCTTTTATTAGCGATGTTTGATCGTTAGTTAACTTAATACTTACCGTTTCGTCAATTTTAGTGTTAGTGTTTAACTCTTTTAAAAACTTAGCATGAGTGGGTACTAAACAATGATTCTCAAAAGAAGTTGACAAGAGATTAATTTCTTCAAAATTAGACTCTTCTTGAATTTTAACGTTAACAGACTCACCTTTTTCGTTGTTTAACTCATGTGTCGGGTTTTCACTTATTTGTTCTTCCATTTTTACCTCTTCAACTATCTCTTCTTTTTTTAATTCTTCTCTTGCGCGGGACTCCTCTTCCCTTGTGCGAGATTCTTTTATGTAGCGTTCGATAGTTTTAAGGTGTTCTAATATCCTATCGGTCACTTCGGTGATAGAATAAGGATCGGGATTTTCAAAGCTTGAATCCGGTTGTTCGATCATTTGTTCCTCATAATACCCATATGAAGTAGTTGGTTCACACCATTGTTCTTCATTGTAAGTATATGATGGATAAGGGTCGTAATTTTGTTCTTCATAATACTCATATGAGGTGGGTTGTTCACGCCAAGGTTCCTCATAGTAAACATATGAAGGTGGTGGCTCATATCTTGGTTCCTCAAAGTATGAGTATGAAGGCTCATACCTTGGTTTAGGGGTGTGCACGGTTCGGTTCGGTTTTTGGGTAAAATCAAAACCGAAACCGAAATGTCGGTTTTTGAGTTTTAAAAACCGTTCGGTTTCAGTTTTTTTCGGTTTCGGTTTTTCGATTTTTACATCGGTTCGGTTCGGTTTTTCGGTTATTTCGGTTTTTGGAACAAAATTATGTATGATTCAAAAAATAAAAAGTATAATTTATATTATAACAATCTTTTTATATGTTTACATTTAAATTATTATAGTTAACCTCTTTAATTAATATTGTTTTACATAAACCTAACATTCTAATCTTTTTTTATGTTTCTTCAAAGTTTTTATTAAATTTTGTTATATCTTATAGGTAATAATAAATCATTTCACTTATAATGTTTTTATTATAAACACTTAACATTCAAGAATAAAATTAACATTTTCTACTTGCATTGGGTTAAACACTTAAACAATTTAAACTTAAACATAAAAATATATGGATTGTAACTTATCGGTTCGGTTCGGTTTTTTCCGGTTATTGAAAAAGTTTATTCGAAAACTCAACCGAAATTTTTGGTTATTAAAAATCCGAAAACCGAACTGTCGGTTTTTGTTTCGGTTTAGTTTTTTCGGTTCGGTTATTCGGTTACGATTCAGTTATTTCGGTTTTCTTGCTCACCCCTACCTTGGTTCATCAAAATATGAGTATGAGGGAGAAGGTTCATACCTTTGATCTTCATAGGATGTGTATGAAGTTGATGGCTCGTACCTGGGCTCCTCATAGTAGGTGTATGAAGTGGATGGTTGATATAAGTTACAATATTGAACCGAGTGCGGGTCACCACAATTAGTGCAATAATTTTCCCTATAATCATCCTCCTCATAGGTGTAGTTGTAACCTCCTGAGTATTGATCCATAAGAATCACTCAGCAGACCACAACAAAGTCTCGAGACCAGAAAACAAAAATAAAAACGGAAACAGAGGCTGGACACGGCCCCGTGTACAGAATCTGTATCTGGGCGTTTTAATTAAAGTTACTGATTTCGTTGAGCACGGGGGCGTGTTCAGTGAGCACGGCCCCGTGTTCAGGCTACTGTAAATGCAAACTAAGCTAAAATGCAGAAAAAAATATGCGCGCTTTTTGAAAAGGTTTTTTTTTTTTTTTGAAAAACTGATTAGGCCGTCAATTTAAGCTTTCTTAAAATCCTTGTGTCCCCGGCAACGGCACCAAAAAACTTGATGCGTGTGAAGTGTCGTTAGTTTTTAATGTATATTTTAAGCCTTTTTTTTAACACTTTTTAGCCAAGTTTTAAATTTATAAAACATGATATTTACTAACACTAAACACACATATGGGCAAGTGCATCCATCGTGAGCGTAGTATAGTGTTGGTAAGATACCGAGGTCGTCCAAGGACACAAGAGCTTTTAATACCGGTTTATCCTCAACGTCTAATCAAATCAAAAATTTAGAAAAAGGTTTTTAAACAAGAAAATAAAACTAACTAAAATGCTGAAAAATAAAATAAAAGTAAAAAAACAGATAGACAAGATGAATCACTTGGCTCCGACCCGTGTATAGTGTAACCTTTGATTATTTCCGCACTTTTGCACTTTTTAAGAGATTATCTTAGTTATTGTAGTAGGTCTCTCTTTTGAAGGTGACGTTACCCTCAACCCAGTAGTTTGAGTCAGCAAGGATACAATCCTAAAGGGTCGGATAATTGAAAGATAATTAATTAAGCTATTAATGCATATTGTGGTAGGCCCCTCTTTTGAAGGTGACGTTACCCTCGGCTAAGTAGTCTGAGTCAGCAGGGATACAGTCCTAAGTAGCTGGGTTAAAGTATTAATAGTAGCTTACATATGAGGGGATCAAAGAGTTTGGACCCCCGCCATCCAATACCGGTGGGTATTGAAGGAGATCCTACTAAATTTGACCCAGGTCCTTGCTGGATCTATACACTGAATAAGGCAAGACTCTTACCAAACCGTTCCCTTAACCCCCGACCAGGTAGCCAACATACCTCCATATAGACCGTGGAGATATGGATGGTGAAAATCTTTTATTTTATATAGACAGTAAAATAATGCCAAGACACCACGGACAAACGATAAGGAAGAATCACCTTCAACATAAGAAACTAGTTATTAGTCATTAATACTTAACCAAGTAATGTCACACCCTGGCTTTGCGGAAGCGTGGGTTTATTTTGGTGTGACTTCTTAATACCATAGCACATATCATAACCATGCTATATGAAAATAAAACCATGATGTTCATCCAATTAACGAGTTTTAAAAGTTAACATGACAACATTGTTTTTAAAAGTCGATACGTGAAACAAAATACAACCACAACATACTTAGAACTTGTTCATAAGACACATCTAAAGGAAATAAGTGAAAACACAGTTTAAGACTTGTGACCCGTCCAGGCAAAGATCACATTTCCTAAACTTGGATGACATCATTACTCCTACGCAGCTTAACACCCTTGCATATTTGGCCAGATCCATTAATTTCCTGAAATACATGTAAGTTGAAAAATCAACATAAAGTTGAGCGAGTTCATGTAAAAGTGAGTATGTAAACCTTTGTAATGTGTTTGTATGTATGAAAAATCCCTGGTATGTAGCAAATAAGGAAAAAGAGATTACCATTGGGTTGCAAAGCCAATGATATGTGTGAAGTAATGCAGGAAGACTCAAACCTAGCGGATTTGTGCGTCGGGCGCTTAGTCACCACCTGGTCCACTCAGCGGGCGCAGGAGTGGGGCTGCTACACCCAAATAGATCTATCACTAATGTTCCCTCGGTCCTACCATGAGGATTAATGGCCTCAGTTACACGCCTACCCACTCACATGATCTAAGTAGTAAACCCTCCTTAAGCTAACCATACCATGTATAAAGTCTGTAATAATTGTAACATGTATTCCACCCCCGAAGTATAAAAACTGAAAACAGTTAAGAGAAAGAGGGACATGAACTCACTGAAGTGCGTCTCGAAATAGTCAATCCCAATCAACCAGCTGCATGACGACCTACACGTACTAACTTCTATTAGACGGATGGCCGTGCCTTGGCTTAGGGTTTAATGTTTTATTGGAGAAATAGTTAGGTAACTATTCCGTGTTCATACTTCTTAATTATTTAGTAAATATATTCCTTCCCAAGGATGGGGGTTTTAATACATGTGTGTTTTATAATTCCGAAAATATATTTTTTAAGTCTCACTTGAAAATATACTTTAAATTACTTGTCTAAAATATTCTAACTCCAAAATATACATATTTTTCCCAAAAATATTATATTTTACTTCATACCATTTTCAAAATAATACTTTATCAAAATACACACTTAAGAGTATTTTCCGAAAATACATAAGTTACATTTTTAAAGTTCACGTTATATTACGATACTTATATAACTTAAATATTTATTTGTGATAGCGTTAGCATTGTTTTGGAGTCGTGATTTCGTAATATTCCCAGGTTATATTATTTTTGCCTTAAAAATTAATATATCTAGTTCACAAAATAATCACATAATCACACAAGCGTTTTATTATGAAATATATATTCTAAATATATATTTAACAAGTTTTATTTACGAAAATCCACCTCCGATACTTTGTAATTTTTGAAGTAAAAAATCATGGCGAAGTTTATTTTGAAAACAATGTTAAAAATATATTTTGTAATCATTTGTTTAGAAAAATATTTCTAAGTGTTATATTTCTGAAAAAATTTCGCCAGAGTTTCCTCTGTAACTGGAGGTGTCCACGCTTACAAGCGTATCATTTTCTTTTCAAAATTCACTCAAACAATTTGTCAACCATCAACATACAACATTTAAGCATCAACTTGGCAAAAACAAGCCCAAATCATAATCTCATGAACTTGAATGTTTTTTAAAAATAGGTAGTAATTTTCTAACATATTTAATAGATCTTGTTATCTTTAAAAATAAAACTAGTTTCTTATAAACTTTATTTTTAAAGAACTTGAAGTTTTACAACTTCTAGTCATGATTCACCAAAAATATTTCTTCTTAAATTTTTCTTGTGACACAAGTGTTTACACACTTGTTTATTCACTAAAATGCTTTTAGTTTATGTAAGATCCGGGTTTTAAACAAGACTTGTATCTTTCACTTGGTCCTTCTGAAAAACCACTCGTAGATCTTTAGATCTACTAGTTTAGAACCTTATTTCACAAGAAAAGTTACATTTACTCAAGTTCATGTTTCATGTGTGGAAGGGTTCATCATCTTTTATAATTCTAACACTAACATACTACTAGTTCATGTTCTTGAACATGATCTAGTAGGTCTAGATGATGATCCATCCCACTTTTAATAACAAACAACATAAAATAATCACAACTAACCAAGATTTTCATGATTTACACCACTAGTTTCTTTTTATCCAACATATTCATCTTACTTTCAAGACTTTAAGTTATGATCTTGTGTGTTCTTGATTTTTAACCGTTAAATCACTTATTAACCACTTTAAACAAGATCAAGATGATATTTAGAGGCACTTACTACTAGCTCAAGGCTAGGGAAGAAACAAGACATAAACGAGGTGGATAAAAGAAATCTAGAGAGGTTCTTGAGCTTCCGAGTGCACCGAGCCTCCTTGTATGATCCCTTGCACACTTGTATGTATGTAAAATAGCTAGATCAAGACTTGATGGTGGATGTATGGTGGTTGGTGGTTTTGACCGAACTCAAACAAGAGGGAAGGAGGAGAGAGTTTTTGAGTTGGTGATTTGTGAAATGAAGCTCTTACCTCTTGGTGATTACTTATAACTATATTCCTATTAACCTCCATGTAATGTGTAGTCTAGATACCAAACAATTGGATTAAATTAATCAAAGTAGGACAAGGGTGTGTCCCACACTTGGAACCGTCAAAGAGAGGGGGGGTAAGGGTTGGTTTGTGATGAAATAGTTAAGATCTAGTTAAGTTTCAATGGTGATTAGTTAGTGTATTAAGTGTGTAGTATAAAGTAAGGGGTGTTAGGGTGTTCGGGGACCCTAACTAGCTTGGATAGGTAAAAACAATGTCTTTGGCAAAATTTTTATGTTCTGGGTAAAGTCCGGTTGTTCGGTTGGCTACTGATTCGTTAAAGTGTCAAACAAAGCTTTAAAGTGTCGTTTATATTATTTTTAGTGACACATTGAATCCCCGACACTTTGGAAAGTGTCTAGTATTATTTTACCAAGTTTTTGCACCTTACTAGTTATGTTAAATGCTGAATTTTTGTGTATAGTGCAGAATTTTGTAGTTAAAGTATGTTTAGGCAAATCCAGGCACTATAACTATCACCTAGTGACGCAGTTTAATAATTCTCACCTCCCTACACTCCCTACTAGTGTAGTAATCTACTCCCGGCTCATACTGGCCTCAGAACAATGTCTGTTTAGGTGCTGACAATGTCAGCATGTTTACTGGGTTATCCGTATAGTGTGCTCACTGTGCTTTTGTGCATCAAGGTTGTCACTAATGTTTGTGTGTAAATAATAGAGTGACAATATAAAATGTGATGCATGAGTATGTATGTATCAGAAATCAAGAAGCAGTTTAACCACAATTGTAAGCAAGCACAGAAATTAAGCATTAATTAAATATTAATTAATTCGTACGGATACCTGGTTTTGTAAGGGTTGTCACATTCTCCCCCCGTTAAAGAAATTTCGTCCTGAAATTTTAGGCTCTGCTTCTAGTTGCAGGGGTCTTAGGAAATATATGGGGGTATTTCTCCTTCATACGATCCTCACGTTCCCATGTGAATTCCGACCCATGTCTTGCATTCCATCGTACTTTGACGAGCTTGACACTACTCCTGCGTGTTTTGTTAACTTTCCAATCCGTAACCTCGACGGGTTCTTGAGTAAAGTGGAGCGTGTCGTCGATATGAACTTCGTCAGCAGGAATGATCACTGTTTCCTGTGTTGGACTCTTTTTCAAATTCGATACATGGAATGTATCTTGAACACCATTAAGTTCGGCAGGTAGGTCCAACTTGTAGGCAACAAGCCCAATCCTTTACAGGATTCTGAAAGGGCCAATATAACGCGGATTCAGCTTCCCACGCTTTCCAAAGCGTGCTACACCCTTCCAGGGTGAAACTTTCAATAGAACCATATCCCCAACTTGAAACTCTAAAGGTTTCTTTCTTCGGTTCGCATAAGCTTTCTGTCGGTCGCGAGCCGCCTCGATGCGCTTTCGAATCTGTGCAATCTTGTCCGTCGTCTCTTGGACTATCTCAGGACCAACAAGCTGTCTATCACCCGCATCAGCCCAGCATAAGGGTGATCGACATTTGCGTCCATAAAGCGCTTCAAATGGCGCGGCTCCAATGCTTGTGTGGTAGCTGTTGTTGTATGAAAACTCGACCAATGGCAAATGATTATCCCAGCTACTACCTAGATCCATTACACATGCTCTCAGCATATCCTCCAATGTCTGAATAGAGTGTTCACTTTGTCCATCAGTTTGGGGATGAAATGCAGTGCTCAGATTTAATTGTGAGCCAAAAGCTTCTTGGAAGGATTGCCAAGTCCTTGATACAAATCTCCCATCTCTATCAGAGATAATCGAGAGAGGCACTCCATGACGTGCGACAATCTCTCTCATGTATATTTCCGCAAGTTTACTCGTATTGTCTTTTTCTTTGATCGGCAAGAAGTGTGCGGACTTGGTCAGATGGTCTACTATTACCCAAATAGTATCATGACCCTTTGGCGTTCTTGGCAACTTCGTTATGAAATCCATTGAAATTTGTTCCCATTTCCATTTGGGAATCTCAGGTTGCTGCAGAAGACCTGAGGGCTTCTGGTACTCGGCCTTTACCTTGGCGCATGTTAAACACTTGCTAACATAAACAGCAACATCGCCTTTCATCCTAGGCCACCAATAATAATCCTTAAGATCTTGGTACATCTTATCCGCTCCTGGGTGGATAGAGTACCGTGATTTGTGAGCTTCATCAAAAATAACTTTCCTCAAACCACCAAACAGAGGAACCCAAATCCGTTTCATGAAGCATAAAGTCCCTTCCTCGTTTGGTACCAACTGCTTCTCCATCCCACGGAGATACTCATCTTCAATATTCCTTTCTTTCAAAGCTTCTCTCTGCGCGGCACGAATGCGCAAAGAGAGATCCGTCTGGACGATCATTTCCAAAGCCCTAACCCTTATGGGCTTAATCCTTTCTTTTCGGCTCAGGGCATCGGCGACCACATTCGCCTTCCCTGGATGATACTTGATCTCGCAATCGTAATCATTCAACAGCTCTACCCAGCGTCTCTGCCTCATATTAAGCTCTTTCTGGTTGAATATGTGCTGTAAGCTCTTGTGATCAGTGAAGATTGTGCAGCGCGTGCCATACAAGTAATGTCGCCAAATCTTTAACGCAAATACCACCGCGCCTAGCTCCAAGTCATGCGTGGTATAGTTTTTCTTGTGAACCTTCAACTGGCGCGACGCATAAGCTATAACCTTCTGGCGTTGCATCAGCACGCAACCCAAACCTTGACGCGAGGCGTCACAATATACCACGAAATCATCCGTTCCTTCGGGTAGTGATAAAATCGGTGCGTCACAAAGCTTGTTCTTTAACAACTGAAACGCTTCTTCTTGTTTGTCACTCCAATCAAACTTCTTGTCTTTCTGTGTGAGTGCGGTCAGAGGTTGAGCGATTTTGGAAAAATCCTTAATGAATCTTCGATAATAACCAGCCAAACCTAAGAATTATCGAATCTCGGTTGGCGTCTTTGGAGTCTCCCAACTTTTGATCGCCTTAATCTTTGTTGGATCCACATGGATTCCATTTCCATTAACCACATGTCCAAGAAACTGGACTTCATGTAGCCAGAACTCACACTTCGAGAACTTAGCATACAACTTCTCTTTCTTAAGTAGCCCTAAAATAGCTCTTAAGTATTGTTCGTGCTCGTCCTTTGTCTTCGAGTAAATCAGAATGTCATCAATAAACCCGATCACAAACTTGTCCAAGTACGGCTTGCAGACTCGGTTCATTAGGTCCATGAAAACTGCAGGTGCGTTTGTCAACCCAAACGGCATAACTAGGAACTCGTAATGTCCATAACGAATCCTAAAGGCTGTCTTCGGGATACTTTCCTCTTGTATCCTACGTTGATGGTATCCAGATCGAAGATCGACCTTTGAATAAAAGCTTGAGCCTTGCAACTGGTCAAATAGATCATCGATTCTCGGTAAAGGATATCTATTCTTGATAGTCAACTTATTGAGCTTGCGGTAGTCTATGCACTTACGGAAACTACCGTCCTTCTTTTTAACAAACAAAACCGGAGTTCCCCAAGGTGAGAAGCTTGGTCTGATGAATCCTTTGTCCAATAGCTCCTGGAGTTGTGTCGACAACTCCTGCATCTCTGAAGGCGCAAGTCTGTAGGGTGCCTTGGCTACAGGCGCGGCGCCTGGAACCAAGTCAATATGGAACTCGACTTTCCTTGCCTTTGAGGCGGTAGTCCTGGCAAGTCTTCCGGAAAGACTTCAGGATATTCTCTTACGACTGGAATGTCTTCGATCTTCGGTTCAGCAGCTTCCTTATCCACGATGTGTGCCAAGAATGCAACACATCCCTTCTGCAAACACTTTCTAGCTTCAGACAGCTAATGATTCTCAGCGGCGTATCGTGCTTCTCTCCGTGCACTACGATTGTTTCTTCATCCGTCACAGGGATACGGATGGTCTTCTCGTGGCAAACAATCTCGGCCTTGTTGCTCGACAACCAATCCATTCCCACTACCACATCAAAGCTTCCCAACTCGACAGGTAGCAGGTCTAGTGTAAACTCGTGTCCTCCCAATTCTATCACACATCCTCTTATAACTTCACCCGTTTCAACTAGTTTCCCATTCGCCAATTCAATCGAGTATGGAACGTCTAACTTACTAGTGGCTAAACCAAGTATATTCTTAAATTCTAACGACACGAAACTATAATCGGCACCAGTATCAAACAGAACAGATGCAAAGCGTTGGTTTACCGGGAACGTACCAGTGACAAAGTTGGGATCCTGGCGCGCTTCCCTTGCGCCAATGTTAAAGACTCTTCCACGGGCTTGATTCAGTTTCGGGCATTCCTTCTTAAAGTGCCCAACTTCTCCATAATTAAAGCATCCTGGCCCTTGGCCATTTCCATTCCCATCTTGAGTGTTGTTTTAGTTGCGATTTCCATTACCAGCTTGATTCGCAAAGTTCCCACGGTTTCCATTTCCGCCATTATTTCCTTGTGGGCAGTTCCCATTACCACCACGGTTGTTGTTCCTATTACCAAAACCTCCTTGGCCTCCCCGGCCAGCACTAACCCAGCAAGTATCTTTCAAGTGACCAATTTTCCCACAAGCTTCACATGTCTTCGGCCCGCACCGGCCAGTATGATGGCGCTGACATGTGTTACACTTGGGCAGTGTGCCCATATAACCTTTTCCTTTGTTTTCAGCACCGGTTGCAGCTCTAGCCGGTGTGCTTGGCTCGCCCTTCTTGCTTACATGACTGGTTGCTTGCTTGAAGTTGGAGAATTTCCGCTTGTTTTCACCAGACGACTCAGCATGGATTTCTTTCTTCTTTGGTTCAACATTCGGAAACTTGTTCGACCGAATGGCCTCCTCAGTAAGCGCCACACTAAGGTCGATCGCTTCCGTGATCGTGGCAGGTTTGGACGTGGTAACCATACTCATTATTTGGGGAGCCAATCCCCAGACGAACCTCTAAACCCATTTAAACTCTGGTGTGACCATATACGGTACTACGTGAGATAAGTCATGAAATCGTTGAACGTATTCTGCAATCTTGGGACCGTCCATCCTTAAATGCCAGAACTCAGTCTCTAACCTTTGTATCTCAGCACGAGAGCAATACTTCCTTCGCATTAACTCTTTTAACTCAGCCCATGTCAACGCGTAAGCAGCAGCTTCTCCTAAAGTTTGCACTTGTAAGTTCCACCACGATAGGGCTCCATCCAGAAATAGCCCTGAGATGTAAGTCACTTGTTGATCAGGAGCGCATTTGCTCATTCTTAAGACAGAGTCTGTTTTCTCAGCCCACCTCACGAAAGCAACAGCACCTCCGGTGCCGTCGAAATTCACGGGCTTGCAGTCGAGGAACTGCTTGTAAGTGCACCCATGTGGTGGATTGTTATTGCCGTTATTGTTCGAAATGCTCCCGCTGGTTCCTCCTTGTGAGGCTGCATACTGCGCTATGGCGGCAGCAATGATTCCTTGGAGCTCTGCCTCGCTGGTAGGCATACGTATCTCACGTCTAGGAGGCATCTTCTAAAAGATGATCGTGTTGGTCAGGTCATAGTAAGTAAACAACATACGTACGTAATATCATTCAAACACATAACATTTCATGTTACTATTTAACCAAGCATATAGCATCACATGTTATAAAATGTATACAATCAATCCAATATCACATATAATGAGAATACTGCGATTGCGCTATCATAAATTGAGACCACAATAATGTTTACAAGTTTTGTATCTGTATCGCACATCACCAATGGCTAAGGGTCACATCGCCCTTGCCCAATCTGGCTAATCAACTACAACAAGCAAAAGCTAAACATCAAACGTCATGTCATCAAAATGCGGTCTTCCAAAAAGTTGTATAGTCTGCACAATCGCGGTCCTCTCACCAAAAGTCTACATGCGTAAAACCAAAAATATGCCTATGCTGATGGCGGCGGAGGAGGAGGAAAACGAGAGAAAAGTAAGCGACGCATATGTAACCAGTCCTCCTCCATAGCGCGATAAGTGCGCATCAAGTATGCTATCTGCTGCTCAGGAGTCCAAAAGCGAGCGGCAGAATCGGGGGACAGTGGACGTGGAGGACGCAGTACTGCAAATGGTGATCGACAATGACAAGGTGGGTGTGGAGCTGACTCCAAAACCTGTATACGACGCGCCAAGGCATCCTGCTGTACCATCAAAGAAACGAGGATGTCCTCGGTAGAAGACCCAACATAGTATGGGTGGTAAGGATCGGACAGTGGCATAATCGGGGGCGTAGTCCATAGAAATGGCTCGCTCGATGGAGTGAAGGATGGTGCAGCAGAAGAAAACTGTGACGTGAACGGTAAGGTTGATGGCAGCACAGGGGGAACAAAAGTAGGACGAGAAATCTGGGGTATGAACTGGCTGCCTCCTGCCATGAAAGGTGTATGACCAAACAGCTGTCGTGATGAACCCTCCCCAGGACGTGGTAGAGGGATGTCCTGGAGATAGGTGATCGGGAGATCTGTGCGGTGAGTATCTGTGGTGTGTGGAGGAATCTCAGTGTGTGCTGAAACAGGTGTGACGGGTATCACGTGTGGTGGGTAATCGTCATCGTCATCAATCCACCCATTGTGGGTGTCGGCATAACGTGGATCCACATAAGCAGCAAAAGGGGCACAGTCAGGCAGTACCGGCATAGGATCAGGAATGGGCGCAACAACAGGATCCTCTAACAAGAGTGGAGCGTCAACAGCAGCGTCAGCAACATGATCATCCACCAACGGTGGAGCAACAACAGGATGATCGGCAATAGGTATATCATCAACAAAAGGGGCAACAGCGGGTGCATTGTCATGAACAGGGTCATGCTCAAATGCAGGATCAGGAGCGACGACTGGCTCAGGGGCTACGATAGGCTCCGGGTCAATCATATCCATATCAAAATCAGCGGGATCATCAAACAAAGGATCGATAGGGGCTACAGGCTCCTCTAGGGGCTGGTCTAAGTGAATGAACTCAATATCTTGGTCAGGATAAAAAAAACAGGAGGGAAGATGGGGTCTAAATCATCGTCAACATCGTGATCAAACTCGAAGTCGTGTGTGGGAGCAGGTGCAGCTGATAATGCCATGTCCGTGTCGGCGTCATGAGAGTGATGCTGCCCTCCCTGAGTGTGCAAAGATGCGGACGCCACAGATTCAAAGGAATCTGGGCCAGGTGAATCAGCAGGTGCCTCCTCTGCAGGGGCATCAGCAATGGGTAGAATGACATCAGCAACAATAGGGGCCCCGCCCTCATGGTCAGCCTCGGGTGGGTCCTCCTCAAATAGGTCGACATCATCGTCAGAAAAATCAACAAGTGGCATATCAATGACTGGATAAGCAGCTAGTGGTATAGGAGTAGGGATCACCGCGAGTGGTAAGTCCCCGTCAGGAAAGCCATCACCAGGCTCGGCTTCGATGTCGGGTAGCGCAAACGGCTGGAAATCGTCATCATCGGTGCTGGTGGTATCTGAGGTATACACCTCTCGCTCAGATGGAACCTCGTCATCTGAAACAACTGCCATAGGATCTAAGGTATCTGAACTCCCGTGTCTGATGAGGATGGTATGATATCTGTAACACAATCACATATATGCACAAATAATCAACATATAATCAAATAAACATGTTAGTTACCAATAAGCAAACAAGTAATCATCCTAGTCTTCCCTAGACTAACTCCCTTAGTCTCCCGACTGAACTCCCTCAGTCTCCCCGACTGAACTCCCCCAGTCTCCCCGACTGAATTATAATTCTTTGAAAAGTGTATTGTGCCCTTTTGTAAAGAATGTTTGTGCCCTGGATCTGGACGTTTAGTGTATGCAATGTAAAAAAGTTTTCGTGAGAGCCCTAGTGATCATAGTGTAGACTCGGGAAGGAATCCTAGTTCGCTATGATCGATGCTCTGATACCAAGCTGTCACACCCTGGCTTTGCGGAAGCGTGGGTTTATTTTGGTGTGACTTCTTAATACCATAGCACATATCATAACCATGCTATATGAAAATAAAACCAAGATATTCATCCAATTAACGAGTTTTAAAAGTTAACATGACAACATTGTTTTTAAAAGTCGATACGTGAAACAAAATACAACTACAACATACTTAGAACTTGTTCATAAGACACATCTAAAGGACATAAGTGAAAACACAGTTTAAGACTTGTGACCCGTCCAGGCAAAGATCACATTTCCTAAACTTGGATGACATCATTACTCCTACACAGCTTAACACCCTTGCATACTTGGCCAGATCCATTAATTTCCTGAAATACATGTAAGTTGAAAAATCAACATAAAGTTGAGCGAGTTCATGTAAAAGTGAGTATGTAAACCTTTGTAATGTGTTTGTATGTATGAAAAATCTCTGGTATGTAGCAAATAAGGAAAAAGAGATCACCATTGGGTTGCAAAGCCAATGATACGTGTGAAGTGATGCAGGAAGACTCAAACCTAGCGGATTTGTGCGTCGGGCACTTAGTCACCACCTGGTCCACTCAGCGGGCGCAGGAGTGGGGCTCGCTACACCCAAATAGATCTATCACTAATGTTCCCTCGGTCCTACCATGAGGATTAATGGCCTCAGTTACACGCCTACCCACTCACATGATCTAAGTAGTAAACCCTCCTTAAGCTAACCATACCATGTATAAAATCTGTAATAATTGTAACATGTATTCCACCCCCGAAGTATAAAAACTGAAAACAGTTAAGAGAAAAGGGGGACATGAACTCACTGAAGTGCGTCTCGAAATAGTCAATCCCAATCAACCAGCTACGTGACGACCTACACGTACTAACTTCTATTAGACGGATGGCCGTGCCTTGGCTTAGGGTTTAACGTTTTATTGGAGAAATAGTTAGGTAACTATTCCGTGTTCACACTTCTTAATTATTTAGTAAATATATTCCTTCCCAAGGATGGGGGTTTTAATACATGTGTGTTTTATAATTCCGAAAATATATTTTTTAAGTCTCACTTGAAAATATACTTTAAATTACTTGTCTAAAATATTCTAACTCCAAAATATACATATTTTTCCCAAAAATATTATATTTTACTTCATACCATTTCCAAAATAATACTTTATCAAAATACACACTTAAGAGTATTTTCCGAAAATACATAAGTTACATTTTTAAAGTTCGCGTTATATTACGATACTTATATAACTTAAATATTTATTTGTGATAGCGTTAGCATTATTTTGGAGTCGTGATTTCGTAATATTCCCAGGTTATATTATTTTTGCCCTAAAAATAATATATCTAGTTCACAAAATAATCACATAATCACACAAGCCTTTTATTATGAAATATATATTCTAAATATATATTTAACAAGTTTTATTTACGAAAATCCACCTCCGATACTTTGTAATTTTTGAAGTAAAAATCATGGCGAAGTTTATTTTGAAAACAATGTTAAAAATATATTTTGTAATCATTTGTTTAGAAAAATATTTCTAAGTGTTATATTTCTGGAAAATTTTCGCTAGAGTTTCCTCTGTAACTGGATGTGTCCACGCTTACAAGCGTATCATTTTCTTTTCAAAATTCACTCAAACAATTTATCAACCATCAACATACAACATTTAAGCATCAACTTGGCAAAAACAAGCCCAAATCATAATCTCATGAACTTGAATGTTTTGTAAAAATAGGTAGTAATTTTCTAACATATTTAATAGATCTTGTTATCTTTAAAAATAAAACTAGTTTCTTATAAACTTTATTTTTAAAGAACTTGAAGTTTTACAACTTCTAGTCATGATTCACCAAAAATATTTCTTCTTAAATTTTTCTTGTGTCACAAGTGTTTACACACTTGTTTATTCACTAAAATGCTTTTAGTTTATGTAAGATCCGGGTTTTAAACAAGACTTGTATCTTTCACTTGGTCCTTCTGAAAAACCACTCGTAGATCTTTAGATCTACTAGTTTAGAACCTTATTTCACAAGAAAAGTTACATTTACTCAAGTTCATGTTTCATGTGTGGAAGGGTTCATCATCATTTATAATTCTAACACTAACATACTACTAGTTCATGTTCTTGAACATGATCTAGTAGGTCTAGATGATGATCCATCCCACTTTTAATAACAAACAACATAAAATAATCACAACTAACCAAGATTTTCATGATTTACACCACTAGTTTCTTTTTATCCAACATATTCATCTTACTTTCAAGACTTTAAGTTATGATCTTGTGTGTTCTTGATTTTTAACCGTTAAATCACTTATTAACCACTTTAAACAAGATCAAGTTGATATTTGGAGGCACTTACTACTAGCTCAAGGCTAGGGAAGAAACAAGACGTAAACGAGGTGGATAAAAGAAATCTAGAGAGCTTCTTGAGCTTCCGAGTGCACCGAGCCTCCTTGTATGATCCCTTGCACACTTGTATGTATGTAAAATAGCTAGATCAAGACTTGATGGTGGATGTATGGTGGTTGGTGGTTTCGGCCGAACTCAAACAAGAGGGAAGGAGGAGAGAGTTTTTGAGTTGGTGATTTGTGAAATGAAGCTCTTACCTCTTGGTGATTACTTATAACTATATTCCTATTAACCTCCATGTAATGTGTAGTCTAGATACCAAACAATTGGATTAAATTAATCAAAGTAGGACAAGGGTGTGTCCCACCCTTGGAACCGTTAAAGAGAGGGGGGGGGGGGTAAGGGTTGGTTTGTGATGAAATAGTTAAGATCTAGTTAAGTTTCAATGGTGATTAGTTAGTGTATTAAGTGTGTAGTATAAAGTAAGGGGTGTTAGGGTGTTCGGGGACCCTAACTAGCTTGGATAGGTAAAAACAATGTCTTTGGCAAAAATTTTATGTTCCGGGTAAAGTCCGGTTGTTCGGTTGGATACTGATCCGTTAAAGTGTCAAACAAAGCTTTAAAGTGTCGTTTATATTATTTTTAGTGACACATTGAATCCCCGACACTTTGGAAAGTGTCTAGTATTATTTTACCAAGTTTTTGCACCTTACTAGTTATGTTAAATGCTGAATTTTTGTGTATAGTGCAGAATTTTGTAGTTAAAGTATGTTTTAGGCACATCCAGGTACTATAACTATCACCTAGTGACGCAGTTTAATAATTCTCACCTCCCTACACTCCCTACTAGTGTAGTAATCTACTCCCGGCTCATACTGGCCTCAGAACAATGTCTGTTTAGGTGTTGGCAATGTCAGCATGTTTACTGGGTTATCCGTATAGTGTGCTCACTGTGCTTTTGTGCATCAAGGTTGTCACTAATGTTTGTGTGTAAATAATAGAGTGACAGTATAAAATATGATGCATGAGTATGTATGTATCAGAAATCAAGAAGCAGTTTAACCACAATTGTAAGCAAGCACAGAAATTAAGCATTAATTAAATATTAATTAATTCGTATGGATACCTGGTTTTGTGAGGGTTGTCACAAGTAAAAAGTGCGAAAAGATTAAAAATAAAAAGTATTACACTAGACACTTGTATTCACCAAGTGATGTAAGAGACTTAGGCAAACATGGCCTTTGATTGTCAAGAACTCTTACGATCACTCTTGGATCCCGAGACGACTCACACACTCTATGATGGACAATGGATGATGGTGGTGGATGGTGGTGTTGTGATGGTGGTGGGTGAAGTGTGAGAGAGGTGGTATGCCAAGGGATGGTTTGCAAATGAGCCAAGCACCCCTATTTATAGCCTGAACAGCAGCTCGGGCACGACCCTGTGTCCATCCTCCTTCTCTTTCTTCATTAATTGCAGTTTGTCTGCATTAGTTGACCACGCCCCCGTGTCCGCTGGGCACGCCCCCGTGTGCAGAAGCGTATCTGTACTATCAAGATTTCCCCAGATTCTGCGAATCTTAGAGTTGACCATGGCCCCGTGTCCGTTGAGCACGACCCCGTGGTGGTTGATAGAAGCTTCTACAGCTTTGTCTTTTATGCTGACACTTGGGCACGCCACCGTGCTTGCTAAGAACGGCGCGTGTTCAGCCTTCTGTCTTCTTGATTTTGCTTGGGAAGATGCTGTCGGGGGTCGGGCATGCCACGTTTGTTCCTTTTCTTGTAATTATGTTAGATTTAGCTGCCTTTTTGCTTCTTTTGTTCATTTGAGCTCATTTAATCATGAAAATACAAAAGGAAGACAAAAACACACTTTTTCCAACATTAGTACTAAAAAAGGGTTAGTTTTATGCCACAATTGATGTAATTTATATGTTGCATTTTGTGCACATCAATACCCCCCTAAATAACGAAGTTCTGCTCCGTTGTAAGTATCATAACCACTGGATACGTATTAGATACTCTGCCCGATTGATCTAGGGTTCTGCAACGGCTGTCGTGGTTCTGCCCGACATAGTCGTTGGAATGCCGTCTCGGGGAGGGTATTACTAATGTTAAAATGGGTTATTGTACTAACACATGTGCATTTGTGTGAATTATAGATTGTCACCAGGAAACCCTAAAGGATAATCTAAGACAGCAATGTGAGTTGATCCGCTTTTTGTAAACCTTTTGTTAACTGTTTTTACAAAACCTCAAACAATTAAATGTATATTAAGCAGTTATTGAGTATTTGTAAGAATACAATTATCATGAGTATGTTGGGGTTTTGTATACAAAATTTGTTACCACCTGGTCAAGGAGTAACATTTCCACAAGTCGGGCCTGACAGTACCATGGATGTTAATTGATATAACTTGGAAACAAATGTAATTGCGAGATCGCCCTCAATACTGTACAATGGTTTTTATTTAAACTTGATTAAACTGGGATTCACTCACCAGTATTTCCCACTGACAAATGTTTTTAAAACGCGTTTCAGGTAACAAATTGTGAAAGCCAAATAGAAGCCAGCTGGACAGCACTGAAGGCTTGGAAAAGTGGCAATAAAAGTTACCTAAAATAAAATAGATGTTTTTATTAAATAAAATAGGATTTATTCCTATGAAAGTGTGTGTACTGCAAACTTGGGTTTTATCCCATGTGTTTAATATTATGAAAATGTGGTATTTTACTCTGATCAAATATTTCCTAACTACGGTCCTGATGAAAATTCCGCTTCCAAATTAGACAATACGCGATACCACCGAAACTGGCTCGCGGCCGCCCGTTCCCGGGAAGTTGGGATCGGGGGTTGCGACAGAAGGTGGTATCAGAGCTAAGCCACTGATTCAGCCGCAGAAGTGTTCTGCTGACATCAAAATTCAATCTGTTAGGAAATAAATTATGGATATACGTGCATAATTGTATTTTATTGTTATGTGTTATTTGACTATTTGTTAGTTAACAGTATGAGCGACCAAG
>JARYGA010013734.1:0-34690 GCA_030545235.1 Helianthus tuberosus
AAAGACTCATTTAATACTATATTGGACAATTTCTGTGCTCAGAAAGTTTAATTTAGCTTCTTTAACTACTCAATTTTCTCATCTTTGTCTGGAATCTTTATAGTAATAGGATGCATGAACCAACGGTTTCCAGCGATGACTAACGAATAACGCCCACAACAAGTTTGTCAGTCACACACTCTAGTTACAAGGAATGGAAAGAGTTCAAACGCGTGAGTAATATTTTCTATGTAGTAAAGTAACACTTTCACTATCTACAAGTTAAAGTTATAATGGTATTGTTATTAATGGTTCGATCTACCTACCAAATACGCGTAACCTTTTAGTCCTTAGTGAACTTGATTGCGTTTTGTATGTCAAGAGACTAACAAAGTCAAATGCAACAATGGAAGTCATAGAATCAAAAGATTGCCTACAACTGTTACTAGTGGAGGGAAGACTTCTTGGCCTAAAAACAAATGTGACCTTCACCAAATAGGAATATGCTCGACCACTGAAGAGGAGCATCCATAGAGACCATAAGTGAGTGGGTAAAGAACCTTTTGATTCACTAGTAAGAATAGGATACCTGGAAACCGGGACCATGAAAGCCACTACTAAAAAACCGGGCATTTGTGAATGCAGTTCTGATTGTAATTGCCCAGTTTTCTAGTAGGAGCGTTTAGAACTACTAGTGATGAAATGTTTTAAATACTGTATTTAATTTTTTGTTTTAAAGTGTTGTAATTAACGTTGTTATGTCACATTATTGCAACATTTAGTCACAACAATGTTGCCTTCTGTCGAGCTACCCCTCTACCAAGTGAGTAGATGGGGGTCTAGACTCAAGAGGCGTACGTATCATTATTTTTTTATTAGAACCATTATTATTATTATTAAATAATGTATTTAAGGGAACTATATAACACACACAAAAGGATAAAAAGTTCATATGCATTTTAATTTAATCATAGACTTCAATTTAATTGATATACAAGAAATTAATAACGGGTTAAAATTATTTCTTCTACGGATTAAGGGTCTATGTGATATGGGTTAATGGAATAGATGAGAAATGAAATGGAGGGGGTAATGGAATGGACAAATGAATGAAATGTATCATTACCATTCCATGGTCTTCTTTGGTTTCTCTGTGTGAATGGAAATAATCGTTACTTTGTGTTGTTTGGTAGGCAGGAAAAGACGAAGAAATAAAATCGGCGGCGTGTGGCGGTAGTGGGTGGGGATGGTGGCCGTGGTGGGTGGCATTGCTGGGTGGTGGCGGTAACGATAGGTAGCAACGACGGTAGATTGCGACCATGGTCGGTGATGGTGCCTTGTTTTTTTAATTTTCAGAGATACCACTTTATAAACTTTAATAACATTTTTTTTTTTGTGTGTTCCACCATCTCCACCAAAAAAAATAGAAGAAAAAAGATCATAAACATATAAAAAGTAAAAATAACCTAGTATTCTAAAAAAATAACCATAAGAAAGAAAAAGTAACTACTTTGTATGATTCAAGAATTCAAGTCGTTTAACTTCCATACCAAAGACTGAATCTCCTTGATCAAACCTATTAAAAACACAGATTTGGACATGCATATAGTTAATTAAGAGCGTTAACTATGTATATTAACCATAGGGATTCCTTGGTTAAAATGTACATCAAAACATAGGGATATAGATTGTATACGGTGTAAGTGGTTGTGGTTGGCCAACTCGTAGTTTTAACAAAATTAATAACGGGTTAAAATTATTTTTTTTGTGTTAATGAAATTTTCCTTTCAAAAAAAATATATGTATTATTTTCTAAATTTATCTTCTCTCACAAAATTACTATTTCTTTTTTTCCCTTTTTAACCTTTTTACTTTTCAACCTTCTCAGGTTAACCTTTATACTTTTTTTCATTCATAACCCTTAAGCTTTTCAACCGTTACAAGTTTCTCACAATGTGTCGGTCCTAAAGCAACTTAGTTATTACTTTTTATATTTCACTTGTCGGTCTAATTTTTGCAAGTTAACACGCTGCAACGCGCGTGTGCGGGTCAACATCTTTTATTATTCATTTTTTTTACTTATAACCCCTGTACTTTGTATCTTTCACAAATTTGTCACAAAGCAATTTTTATTTCTAACCCCAACACTTTTTCTCTTTCAACTTTGGTCTACTATATTTTTCATCTTTTACAAATTTTTCGTTTTAAGTTTCAGTCTAAATTTTGTGAGTTAACACGTCACAATGCGCATGTCTGTTCAATGTTTTTATGTCTATTTTTTGCATGTTTAACGGCCCCGTTACCATGCACGGGGTCCTAATTAATTCGGGTTAGTTCATTCTTTTCTTTTTATTACGTCTCGGTCTAATTTTTGCGTTTTACACACCGCAACAAAGGTGCGATGTTTAATGTGTTTACATTTACATTTCATTTGGCTTAACAATGTCGTCGTAATGCGCTGGTTCTATACACTAGTTTCTTTGGATGAAAAAGTAATTAGGGTCAAACTGTATTTATTTTAGATATTATTATTTTAGGGATGGTGATGATGATGTTGATGTTCATATTTTTGTCTTTGGTCATGTATTTCTTGTTCTTAATTTATCCACCATATTTTTTTGCTTGTGTTGTTAGATTTTTTTAAATTAACTATTTTAGCATATATTTGTGTGTATACGTGTCTTCTACGCGCGCATGTGTTTTATTTAACACTCCAAACCCAAGCCACTTGAATCGAAGACCACTGGTAGCCATAATAAATCATGCAACCCAGCCCAATAATCCTTGAAACCCGACCCAATTGTATTCTAATGTGGTTTCATTTGTTTCCATGTTTCAACAACTTTCGTGCTCGGACCGATCCTTGGTCTTAACCCAAGTAAAACCGATATCCTAAAGTCGAACCTGATTGTTTTATTATAAAACCAATATCTTACAATATAACGATCAACCCGAAAATGGATTATCAATGTTTGTTAGGCAACTTTATTGTATTTGTTGTTAAAAATAGTTTAAGTTACTTAGAAATAATTCTGTCAACACGAACCGACCGACGAACCGTCCCAGAAGCACTAAATATGAAGACCGAGAAAATAAATCAAGCTTTGATTAAAGATCACGACAAGGTTACAAGACTTCAAAATGTTAGCGGGACATTATGGAGTATACAAGATACAAAGTCAAAAAATTATGTTAATAAAATAATATATCTTATTAACACATTAAATATTTTCTATGAAAAAGCTTCAATAAAAAAATGACAAAAGGAATATTTCTTTTGGAAAAGCATTCATCAGAAAAGGAAAAAAGAATCTTTTTTTATAAGAAAAATGAATTTTTAGCTTTTCATCAGAAAATATATAATCTCAAAAGTGAAGACATCATCAGAAATGAAAAAGAAACAAGTTGGTGAATAAAGAAAGATAATGCTCACTACTAGAAAATACACTCCTCTTGACATACGAACAATGACACGCGCATATTTTATGACATTCGAAAGCGTATGTCAAGAAAAAAAATGTCGTGGTTTACAAAATTTAATAAATCTATGACATTTTTTTTGTGTGTCATGTTTTTAGCGTGATTAAAAAAACAAGATTTATCTTGACATGGCAAATAATGCCACACGCTCATTTTATGACACTCGAAAATGTCTGTCAAGAAAAAAAATGTCATGGTTTTACAAAATTCAATATATTTATGACATAGTTTTTTGTGTCTCATCCTTTTAACGTCATAAAAAAACAAGATCTATCTTGACACACGATTAATGAAACACGCTTATTTTATGACATTTAAATGTGTGTTAAGAAAAAAATGTCATAATTGCACAAAATTTAATAAATTTATGAAACTGTTTTTATGTGTCATTTTTTAGTGTTCTAAAAAAACATTATATAAAAATAAGGGTTAATTTCCTATAGCAGTTATTCACTACAAAAAATGTCATTCAGTATTACACACTTTTAATAGTATTTAGGTTTTGTGCCACTAATTAAGTTTTTAATGACACTTTATGTATGTCATAATTGCTTAGCACATACTTTTAGTGACATTTAGTTTTTATGCCATTAATTTAAGCTTGTAGTGGCACTTTACGTATGCCACTAGAAACTTTTGCATTACATCCTACATCAAATTACATGTATAATAAAACTTATGCCACAAAAAAACTCTTCCTAAAATTTCCCTCTCGTACTATAATTTATGCCACAAATACTTTATACAAACTTTAAAACAGACCAAATACCATATTTGTAAAATACGGTATTTATAAAACCAATATTTACCAAATAAAATATATATATATATATATATATTGTAAAATCACTAAAAAAATGTCATTTAGTGACACACACTTAATGACATTTAGTTTTTATGCCACTAATCTAGGTTTTAATGGCACTTTGTGTGTGTTACTCTTATTTAATACATATTTTTAGTGGCATTTAGCTTGTAAGCCACTAAAGTAGTACTTTTGATGGCATTACATGTGTCACAATTACTTGACACATGCTTATAGTAAAGAAACCTTATGTACGTAGATGTAATCCGAAACATGAATGTTAGTTTTCTTTTGTTAATGAAAATATAATTAGTATATTAACAATTAACAAATAATAATTAATAATGACTAACAATTAGAAACAAAACATGTAATTTTATTATCATTTACTTAAACAGAGATAATTTACCCTTCGGGGATATTCACTAGGTCTTAAATTTTACTTGCATGATGTATACTGTATACGGTGCAAACGAGTCGAGCTGAGCCCGAGCTCGACCATGCTTGAGCTCGACCTCGATTAACTTACGAGAGCTCGGGCTTAAGCTCGACTCGTTGGTATTTTCTCAAGCTTGAGCTAGGCTCAGGCTCGGCTCGTTTATTATCTATTAATTAATATATAAAATAAAAATAATATAAATAATAGACTTTTTAGGTTCGCAAGCTCGATTAGTGAAGCTCAGGCTCGTGCTCGTTTACTAAATAAGCTTATTTTTAGGTTCGAGGTCGGCTTGTAAACAAGTTTAAATAAGCTCGGCTCGACTCTGCTCGTTTACACTAAGGCTCGACGTGCCTAACGAGCTTGACATATGAGGCTCGAGCTCGGGCTCGATAAACAAACGAGCTTTATTTTAGGATCAAGCTCGGCTCGGGCTCGATAAGGCTCGGATCATTTCGAGATTTTTCTGGAGCCGATTTCAAATAGCTCGCGAGCCGCTGGCGCTCGGCTCATTTGCACAACCGCATACAAGAAACATATGATCGATCCAATTTACGGCCAAAATTCCCTCTTCTAAAATTTCACCCTCAAAATTAAAATTCTCTCTCACTTTTGGTTTCCCTCTTCGCCTAAAAACTTCACTCTCCCTCTTCTCCTAAAAATTTCACACTTCCTTTTCTCCTAAATTTTTCCTCCTTGTAAAACTGATTGGAACCCTAGTCTGCATATATAATCTCGTTGGCGAATATAGTTCGCTTTCCTGGTTCAATCAATTCTTAACCCCATTAGCGAATTCAATTCGATCTGAACCCCAGCTTACAGGTCTAATCTTTGTTTTGTATGGCTTTTTGCAGGTCACTAAACGGGTGTCGTTAGGTCGATTCTTCTTTCGTGGCTCCTATTCTTTGTTGCCAGGTATATTTCCCTTTCAAATACAAACATCAAAATTCAGTTTGCAGTATTGTGGTTAGTTCAATTTGCAATATTATGTTATATTTCCCACACTTACAGACGTCATAATTTAATTTGCGTTTGATTTCAAAACATTGTGAATTCTCAATTTCATGTTTGCATTTGTCAATCTCTTAATTTTCTAATTCAGTTTCATGTGATTTTTTTCTACACTTAAATGTTTTAGGCCTTTGAGATCTGCTAGTTTTGTTATTTGATCATTTGTGCTATTTTTTGTGGGGCCAAATTGAGATTGTCCATTATATGACTTGATCCCTTCACATAAATATTAAATTAGGTTAGCATAATCCTGCCATGAAACTTGACCAGTATGAGACTTTTTGCACTCTTGAATATTGAATATTATAAGTTATGGGAGGATAATAATGCTAATCTATCTATTAGATGTAAGTTATTTATTAAACTTGATCACTTCACATATATATTGAACTAGGCTAGCAACAGTGGTGGCTCAATCATTTTGGGAAACTTTAGGCTAGGGCTGACTCTACCCAGGGATGAGCATTTGGTACCGAACCGGTACCATACTAGGTATATTCGGTACTTGTACAAGTACCCATTTTTCCATTTTTTGGTACCGCTACTGGTACGGTACCGGTATTTTGGTCTATTACCGGTAAATACTGGTCACATACCCGTACCCGTATCGGTACCCGTTTTCTCCATTTTTTTGTACCGGTACCGGTACGGTATCATGCTCATCCCTACTCTACATTATGTCTAGATGTGTAATATGGTTAGGGATTGTGTAATATGTTTGACTCTGTTGTGGATTGTTGACAATTGTTGAGTAAGATGTGAGGGTGTAACCACATGTCATATTGTTTTAGTTAAGGGGACCGGACCCGGCATATTTTATTGATAAAGAAAAAAGGAATACAATCTAAGGGCATGTTAGCCAAGGGTAGTTTTTTGAAGTTTTGGACTTTTGGTCGTTTATTGTGCTTAAGTTTATTATTAGACATTCTTAAACTCGTAACAGGTCTTTTGGTTACTCTTTTGTATATTTTTTCAGTAGGTTTTACCTTTTTTTAGCTTATCATGTCTAGTTTTTGATAAAGCACTGGTTGAGTTTTTTTCTTTGTTTTTACTTACGTTTTATTTACGGTTTTTCTACTGCTTATATTACTATTTAAATCATGCTTTTGACGTAATCAGATGTATTGATGTTTTTGGTGCATATAGTTCTTAGACTGAAAATAATATTAGCTTCACAACAATTGGCCTGCTTTGGATTTCGACTGAGTTTATAGAGGATAATGGAAAAGGTAAGGAATTCAGTTGTGCGGACACTCTTTCAACCTAGGAAGCCGTGGCCAAAAGCTTTAAAAGACCATGTGGGAGGATTGTCTCCGGAATTATGTTTTCACAACTTTAGATCGTGCTTCTCACATGGTAAGGTAGAGTATATATAAAATACCTCGAAATGGGTTTATTCTGGGTCATACTTTGCCTATTGGGACGAGTCAAATGGGCTGAAAGTGACCAAAGTTAATTAAATGCTTACCTTATAAATTGCTTTGTTTAAAAGATTAGATTAGTTTCAGATAGTAACGTTTTTGTAATCATATCATGTACATTTTCTTTGTAAACTTCATTGGAAAAGGGAGTATTTTAATTTGAAATGGCGGAAGTGTTGGCAGGCGAGACGATGATTATTTTGGGAGCCAGGAGTGACGACAAGAGCTTATTTCGTGCTTAATTTGAAATGTTTTGTTGATTTTATGAAATGGTTTGATTGGCTAATTCGTGTGTAGATGGTTCAGCGAAGTTGAAGGGAAGGAAAGTTCAATTTGATTCTGAATGTTTATCCCCATTTCGACGAACCTTCACAGTTCGGTTCCCTACGACATTTCGATCTGTTTGTTACTCCGTTTATTGACGAACTTTAGCGACGTATCTCATTAGAGATGTTGGTATGTTTTCTCTGTTATATTCGTTTAATTAGTACGACTTTGGAATGATGATATTTAATTAATTGATTGTTGTTTGCAAATCTTATATTTGAAAAGAAATTTGAATTCAAGCTACAAGTCGTGTTTCATGATTCTTTTGAAAATCTTTTTATTGTGAATTGATGCAAGAAGAGTACCAGATGCATACTTTTTTATGCAATTTTACAATTTGTACTTTATACATTTCTTTCACAGATCTGAAGGAAAAAAATAGATTTTCTACACCTTAAATTATAGATATGTTAGGCAATTGTTTTTTGGCTTTGATCTAGTTATAGTTATTGGTCTCTTTCCCTTGCATTTATGTACCTGTATTGTATACATAGTTTTTCATATTGGTAAAAAAAGTAATAAATATTGCAATTCAATTATTTGTTTTTATAAAAATACATAGCATAATAAAGCTATAGGGTGTGGTCATGACCCTCCTGGTTTCCATGACCATCCACATCAGCGCCACGTCACTCACTTTTAATCCATCATTCAAAATCACTATCACTACCCTATGGGTGTAGTCATGACCCAAACCACTATTCTCTTATTTTAATTTATTTTTGTGAAAAAGGAAAAGAAAATATTGGAAAAGGAAAGGAGGCTTATGTTTGCCATGGTTTAATCAATGCCAACCATGGTGGATGAGACAAGGAGATGGTGTAACAATTCATTACATGGCGATTGGTGACCCTACCATGCCCCTCACACCCTTTAGCCTATGGAGTAAAATTTGAAATCAAAATCAACAATGATACCACATTACATCTTTACGAATTATTGCTTTTATTTATAAAAAAAATGTTGCTTAGGTGGTGCCATGATATTGGTGGTGAGCATGCTACAAATAAGCCTCTGATAAAAACCGTTTTCTAGGTACATATTTTTATATCTTTGTTTTGTTCTTCTATTTAATTGGAAGCTTTCAACAATCTACTTTAGACTTTTCCTTTTTTCAGGTCATGATAAGATTATTTGGTCCATGCAAAACAACTTTAGTTTTTTGTTTCCTATACGCGATACAACAATAGTAAGTGCGGTCTACACACGTATGTTTTAAATAAGAGTAAGTACTGTGATAAAACAAATTGTCATGTTTAGTTGTATTAGATTTTTTCCTTATTAGGGAATTGACCAGATTGAAGCTGTTGCTCTTTCTAGCTACGAAGAGAAGGAAGAACAGTTCAAACTTCAAAGAACAGGTGGAGTACATGTTTTTTGAACAAAATATTATGATGGACATATAGGACTTAAATGATAAATTGGCCTCATTTTATATCTTTTTTTTCTTCATACCCTCTTCACTAATGAAAGAGTGGATGAAATTGGGTTTCTTTTCCATTTTGTAGGTGAATATGATCGAAGTGAGTAGGAAACCTGGGCATGCTACACAAGCAAATGATGAAGGAGGTTCACTCGCATAGTTTAATGAAATATTGTATTTTTGTTAGTATTTTTTTGAAATACTGCATGAAATATTGGTTTGTTAGCATCAACATTAATAAAATATTGTTAACTTTGTTATTTGAATTATTGAAATAAATGGATTTTTTTTATATATGTCTATTCTAATTTGTATTTTGAGACAATTATCATTTAATGTGAAATCTAGTAAAAATATATATTTTTTTAAAACACCTAAATTCATGACATGTATCTAAGTGTGTCATCTTCTTATTTATGACATGGGCTTCCTTGACATGCAATGTGTGTCATAAATGTGTGTCATGAATGCGTGTCATTAAATGTGTGTCATAAATGTGTGTTATAAAAACATGACACACAAATGTATGTCATGTTAATTTTATGACTATTCAATCAACGACAAGCTTTTGCGTGTCATAATTACCATTTTATGACGCACAATGTGCGTCAAGAAATGTGTATTTTCTAGTAGTGGCTCTGGGCACACATACCAACTTCCCATCAACCAATCACATTTGAGATATGCTCATAAAATTCTCTAAAAATACATAATTCATTCGTAGGAATTATGTGTGTCTTCTAAAGTAAATTTTCTTATAAAGTTTTTTTGTGTGAGATTAACCCCGGGTTTGGCCCAGGGGTGACATTTAGATTCGAGTTTATTCTCGGATCGACCCCTTCTTCTTTGTTTGATTCTGCCAAACAAAGATTAATTTTTATGTTCATAGAACGATTCATTTATTTTATAAGAATTAATCATTGAAGAAATATCACTTTCACTATCTCTATTTTTATTCTTTGAATGTTTATACACTTCACAAACACCTGTCTCAACGAGAGAAGAAAGTTACATCAATCGAACAAGGCCGCCAAAGGGGACCAACAATTGGTATCAGAGCAGATTGGATAAATTATTTCCAAGATCCCTTGCTCCTGTAAGAGAGACGTATATTCATGATCTACCAAAGGTAAAAAGAAAAATCTTTTTTTTTTGTAGATCTAAAAAAATAAAGTATGTATAAGAGTTATTATTTTTTTCTGTTATTTTCATTACTTTTACTAGTCCTTTTATTACTATTATTACTAATATTATTATCCGTATTAGTATTATTTTTTTCTTTCTGTTATAAAAAGAGGTGTAGAAAAAGGATATAAAAACACAAAAAAATGAGTTAAACAAAGATAAATGAACTTTAGTATATCAGAAAGAAAATTTTGACATCTAAAAAGAAAGTTTCTGATAAAATAAAGTTTATTTTTATCTTATCTAATGAAATAACTCCAAACTCTGGTTAGTTAATCTTCAAAAAAAAAAGGAATGATAATGGTTAAAAGAGATTAAAAAACTGTGTGAAACTTTAGAAAACATACTCATGACTATTATCTTAAAAAAAAAAGGTTTTCACAAAATATTCCTTGAAGAAAAGAACAAGTACTTAGATTTTCACTAGAAAAATATGTGTAAGTAATATCTTTTTTCTCTACTTATTCCCTCTCATCTCAAAAAAAAGGGAAGAAATTTTTTTTCAGATTTTCTGATGCGTTCGTCAGATTTTCTGATGATTTCTGATCCGTTCGTCAGATTTTCTGGTAAAAAAAAACTTTTATCAGATTTTCTGATTATTTTATCGGAAATTTAATCAGATTTATCAGAAACATCAGAAATTCTGTTAAAAAAAACTTTTATCAGATTTTTTGATTATTTTATCAGAAATTTCATTAGATTTATCAGAAACATCAGAAATTCTGTTAAAAAAAAAAACTCGACGGTTCAAGATCATTTTTATAGCCTTGCATGATTCGTTATTTTTTTGAAGCCTCATCAATCGATAGCCTAAACACTTATCCTATATTGGATAGAAGATACTTATATCCTATGAGGTGGGGATACAAGATATAATGCTTACATTTAGATGGAATTATAAATCGAGGTGAAGAATCATAACAAAAAAAAATGAAATATAATCAGATGATCATCCATAAAAAGTTGGACGTTTGCCAAATAAACTTTCATGCCAATAGCTGAAGATACAGTCAACGAATATCACTAAACAGGTGCCTACATGATAACGTGACAAGAAGAAAAGAAAGATACATCTTCAACAAGTTTATTTGTTATTTCTAAGTATAAATGCATTGTTTATATTTTCAACAACAAATAGGGGGTGACTGTTAGGCAACTTTATTGTATTTGTTGTTAAAAATAGTTTAAGTTACTTAGAAATAATTCCGTCAACACGAACCGACCGACGAACTGTCCCAGAAGCACTAAATATGAAGACCGAGAAAAAAAATCAAACTTCTAATTCCTTGATTAAAGATCACGACAACATTACAAGACTTCAAAATGTTAGCGGGACATTATGGAGTATACAAGATACAAAGTCAAAGAATTGTGTTAATAAGATAATATATCTTATTAACACATTAAATATTTTCTATGTAAAGACTTCCATAAAAAAGGACAAAAAGAATATTTCCTTTGGAAAAACATTTATCAGAAAAGGAAAAAGGAATCTTTTTAATAAGAAAAATGAATCTTTAGCTTTTCATTAGAAAATATATAATATCAAAAGTGAACACATCATCAGAAATGAAAAAAAAAACAAGTTGGTGGATAAAGAAAGATAATGCTCTGGGCTCACATACCAACTTCCCATCAACCAATCACATTTGAGATATGCTCATAAAATTCTCTATATATACATAATTCCTTTGTAGGAATTATGTGTGTCTTGTAAAGTAAATTTTCTTATAGAGTTTTTTTTTGTGTGAGATTACCCCTGGTTTGGCCCAGGGGGTGACATTTAGATTCGAGTTTATTCTCAGATCGACCCCTTCTTCTTTGTTTGATTCCGCCAAACAAAGAATAATTCTTATGTTCATAGAACAATTCATTTATTTTATAAGAATTAATCATTGAAGAAATATCACTCTCACTGTCTCTATTTTTATTCTTTGAATGTTTATACACTTCACAAACACCCGTCTCAACGAGAGAAGAAAGTTACATCATTCGAACAGGGCCGCCAAAGGGAACCAACAATGTTTTATGTAAAATGGTATTGTATAACTATTGTCTGTTTGTGTAATCCCACTGGCCCGAGTTAGCTTTCTCTAGGGTTCGTTTCTTGTTTCTTTTCTATATATATTAAGGGTTTCCAACATTGAAATTATAGTTTTCATATATATTAATTCCAGTCTCTTTTTACATAGTATCAAAGCTAAACACTCGATACAAACCCTAGTTGCCCTCACTTTTAGTAACTAAAACCTGTTAGGATCTGAGTTTACAAGACGTGTGAGATTAATAACAATTAAGAACAAACAATTTTGTATTGCAAAGTAAAATAATAATCACAAGAAAGGAATTATCATCAACATATTTTTTCATTGAATCTAAATGATTACAAGTTTTACAGAAATGATTAACTCTACAAACTCCCCCTTAGCCTGATCACAAACAACTATGCTCGTACAAAAGAAAAGGTGATGTGTGTGATGAATATGTAACATTCTAACCCGTCATCGTATAATATATTAGAAAAATGCGGATTATTAGGTCCCAAATTTTTTTAAATAATTAACGTACGAGTCTGGGTTAACGGATAACCCAAACAAACCAACTTAACGGGTTATTACACAAATAAGTTATCGCCGAAAACAATAAGGTTTTAATACATAAAACTTTGTCACACGTGATCATGCTTCAACTTTCCCGTGAAACGTCTCCAAAGAGATATTGGTTTAATAGTGTCCGTTCTTCATGTGCTTGGTCGTCTGTCCGGTTTCTGTCCTTGAGATACCCTATCATAAACACTAAAAATAATCATTGTTTAAGTTAAACTATTAAACGATTTGTGATCAAACATTTGAATGAAAATATTAAACACAATAAATTTCATCCAAACATGTTTTTATTTCAGCCCCTACCTGGGAGGGTCAGGTTTCCACCCGGCCGTGTCAGTTGAAACGTGCCTTTTTCTCATCACCCTTACCCAACCGGGTCAGGTTTCCACCCGGCCGAGTCAGCTAAAAATGTGTTTTCTTTTTAAATCATTTTTTTGGTTCGAAGTTAGTTACCCAACTGACCTGTTGGGAGGTATTCCGCATTCTAGTTCATGCCTCCTACTTTCTTATCAATATTCTAGTTGTTTCTATCAACCACAACTCGAATTATGGTTGGTTACATTAGACAAACCTTAACTTTTCACTATTTTCTTCTGGTATAACGTTTTGCCCAAAATGACCTGTTAGGAGCATGGTTGTAAAAATCCCGACTAGTCTCCAATTAGTCGCCGATTAATCACTAATCGGAGGTTCACCGATTAATGGCCGATTAATAGCTAGGCAGTCATTGGCGGTCCTATTCTGGCCAAATTTTGGCTAGATGCCGGCCAAATTTTGTCCAAACCATATAAATTCCTTCCAATTACTTAAAAAATGGGTTAATGAGGGGTTAAAACATGCCTACTTTAAAAAACTACATATAAAAATGTGTGTGTACATATGTAACTAAAAATTACATATAAAAATCTCAATCCGCTTAATTTCGATTAATCCCTATTAATCCCGATTAATCGCTAGTCGGTACCCCACCGCCCGACTAGCGCCTAGCTATTCTTACAACACTGGTTAGGAGGCCTTAAGCCATAAAGATCTCGCCACTCAATTTTATGATACCGGAATGATCAACCCAATTATAGGACTCCTTTTTAATCTACCATTAGGGGTAGTTTGCCCGATTCGTCATCCGAGGGCGTTTAGTCAAACTTTAGCCCTTTTTACCACTGAAGAATCGTTAAAGGTTTAGATTAAAACTAGAGAGCACTTTTAACTCGTTATCTCATCTAAATTTGTTATGTCCCTAAGAACATAAGAGTTTCCATTCATTTAGTGTTTTTTAAACTCATTTAGTCTTATTTCGCATCCTGGACATGCCCTTTGCTCTAATGGTTGTTTTACCCAAATACTTGTCGCACCCGGTCATAGGCGGAAGCATGAGGTGTGATCGTGATTGATTCTCATTGCATACGAATTAGAAAACATATTAAATAATTTAAAATAAACTCCAATGCCATTCATAAGTTTCAAACATCAACAAGAGTTAACCAAGTGTTTACATCACTTCAAAATAAAATAAGTTTTAAAAGTCTACATCATAATTCAAGTGCTTAAAAGATAAAGGATTTGTTCCCCATGTCACTGCAAGGAGGCAGGATATGATGAACAATCAATCAAAAGAGGAATGGAGTTAGGACTCTTGAAGCAAAAACCCGCAAAGAATTCCACTAATTTCCTGAAACACATGTAAGTTTGAAAAACGTCAACAAAGTTGGTGTGAATTCATGCAGTTTTTGTGTAATAAATGTATACTTGTAAAATGTGAGATGTATTTGTATGAAAAGTGGTATGTAACAGTAAATATAAGAAATAAGGAAATTGACGAGGTATGACCCGGAACGGCTAACCCGACCCGGTCATTACCTATTACTTTATTATAAATATTCGAGTAAACTTCCGTTTTGCTCCCTGTGGTTTGGTCATTTTAATGATTTTGCTCCAATAGTTTAAAAATAGCCATTTTCCTCCCTGATCTTTCGAGTTTATCACCAGTTTGTTCCCTAATCTTTCGAGTTTGTCGCCAGTTTCCTCCCTGATGGAGTTAGAGGCTGGGAGCAAAATGAAGATAAGTTAGAAAAATCAGGGAGGAAAATGACTATTTTTAAACTATAGGAGCAACACCATTAAAATGACCAAACCACAGGGAGCAAAACGAAAGTTTACTCTAAATATTCAATTACACACGTTTATTCTAGAATTTTCTATTCTGCATGGATAAACCACGTAACCAAATCCCCAATATTTTGGGAAGATCATGCAAATCCCTGATGTATTGCAAAATACATCTCTTATTCGTGTACAGTTTGTATAGTTTTCCGTTATATTTAGTTCTATTTTCGTTAAAATGTGCATACGATTGATCAATTCGAGCTTTCCAGGTCTTGATGCTTAAATTTGCTGAAAATTGAGTGAAAACGAGCCATAATGCTGAAACACCAAGTCCCGGAATGAGTTGAAAAGAGTTAGAATAAATTTTGGAGTTTTGGGGATGCTAGAACTGGAAAAAGGACGCAACAGTCTGTGGAAATATGGCCGTGGCGTCGCGCCACCATGAACATGCCTTGCAGTCGCGCCCCGCCACCATTATTATATTGGTTTTTGGAATTTCTTGCTGTCGCGGCACGCGACCTCAATGGAGCTTACCCTTCGCGCGACGCGACGGGGTATATGGACGACAATTATTCGTTGATTGTTAGGGTTAAGTATAAAAACCAAGAAAATCATCATTAAACCCTAATTACGATTAAAGGCAACCATAGGCGAATTTTGGAGCATTCTTGGAGCAATTTTGAAGGTTTTAAAGCTTAGGAATCATTGGTACGAGTTCGGGACGAAAAGGATTGAAGACTACACGGGTTTTCTAGTTCTTTGTTTTTTGATTTTTCTTTCGAAACTTGTTATCATGAATTCTTACTTGAACATCTTTGATTTGTTTTCGTTAATTGACATGCTTGGCTAAACTTCTATGCCACCTAGACTATGATGAATGGATTAATATAAAGTTTGAACCTTTTTTGTTAATTGCATGTATTTTATTGGTTAATTGTGTATTGTAACAAGTTTGGTTTATTGATTTGATGTGCATGCGTACTTTAACTTGGTTTATTATTATCAATTGCTTCGTGTGAATCTTGGTGGTTGTCTGCTACGGAATAGGTTCATGCTAGATCTTTGACTGTGTGTTTTTTATCTTTAGGGAGAATTGGCCAATAAACCCTAGAAGTAATTGTTAGTAGTTTGCTCGGTTTTAGTGTTCTACTAGTCCTAATAGCTGGAAGGTGAGGGGCTATTGGTAGGTCTTACCCGACGAATTGCTTTAGACAGTCTTTGGAAAAAGTCATGCCTTAGTTGCCCCGTCGGTTTATTAGTCTATCAAGTCAAGTTAATATATCCAAACTACCCTAGATCGATAATTGGAAAAGAGTAGGTCAACATTAGGGTACTTACACAATAATTAGACAACTGGAAAGACGTCTAATAACCCGTAGGATTAACGGCCTAGGTAGCGCCATAAGTTTCACCTCGAGAAGGGTTGAGGGGCTTAGCTGGTGTCTTAATAGGTTTAGTATTATAAGATCCCGGTTCCATGAATCATGCAGTTAACTTAATCGGTAATTACTCAAAAATCAATCCAGGATTCTAGTCTAGGTGGTCTCGTTCATCATATAAGAAAAGTCTTTGCCTTATTTCGTATTAGCTTAGTTCTAGTTTAATATTTAGTTTAATTTAGTAATATAAATAGATTTCCTTAGATTTTCAATAACCCCCCCCCCCCCAAACAATTAAACAAGTTTGAGTCGTGTCTGTCAGCGTCTATTACAGTCTAGTTAACGTGATAAATAGAGTCTCGTGGTTCGATATCTGGACTACCTTAGGTAGTGATCGGTACACTTGCCGATTGTGTGGTTTAGGTCGAGTCTAGATTTAAAACTTTTTAGTGTCTAGCTTAGAGAGTCTAATTTAGTTAATTTTTATAGTCTGTTTAGCACACATCAAGTTTTTGGCGCCGTTGCCGGGGACTCTTGGCAATCGCGTTCATTAGCTTTAATAGACTTTATTGACATATATGTGCTACGTGTTTTGTTTTGTTTTGTTTTGTTTCGTGTCTTTTACTTCTATTTTTTTAGTCTTAGTGACTAGTGTTTGCTTTTCTCATATCTAGGTTTTTGCTTGTAATGGATGCCACATCTATGCTCGCACGGACCGCCGAAGCCGCCAGTCACAGAGTCATTATCTCGATTGGGCCAAGGCCCGCAGGTTAGTACGTCATCTTCTTCTCATTTTCCTAATTTCGATTCCACTCCGTTACCTACCCCACCTCCAAGCCCACCACCTTCACCTAAAACATCACCTAAAACTTCCCCACCCAATAGCCCCACTTCTAGCACCTCTAGCACCACAAAAAACATAGACTTAGATCAAATGGCCAACGCAAGACAAACCGTCCATCAACAAGCCACACAAAATTTCACCGGTTTTGCTTCATCCATCACCGTTCTACCCATCGTTAGCGAAAACTCATGGCAGATTGCATCTTATGCTATGCAAGCCATCACCAATTCCATTCAGTTCTACGGCCGTGAGGACGAGGACGCCCCTGCCCATATAAACCGTTTCTCTCGTATCCTTGCTACTTTTAGCCTTCACAGAGCCCCAAATGATGCTACCTACTTACAGCTTCTCCCCTTTTCACTAGCTGGCCGTGCGGCTACTTGGTTGGACTCTCAGCCAACCGGTACCTTCACCACCTGGGCGGGCCTCCGTCAAGCCTTCTTGAACAAATACTTTCCACCCGCGAAGGCCTCACGTGTTCGTGATCAAATTCACTCATTTCGCATGGAGCCCGACGAGCCCCATTACCTTGCTTGGGAGCGTTTCCAAAACCTTTGTGCTCGTTGCTCCCAACATGGTCTTTCCGATTGGGCCCTTTGTGAAAAATTCTATAACGGTCTCACCCAAGAGACTCGTGATCGTTTTGACACTAATGCGGGGGGTCACATGATGGGTATTCTTACTGTTGCCGAGTGTTTAGAGCGTTTCGACGCATTTGCCCAATCTCAATCTCAGTCGCGAGCTGATCAGCGGTACCAAAGTGGTAATTCAAATACCACTACTAGTGCACCCGCCCGTGGGGTGAACCATGTCACTATGGACCCTAGTCTAGCCGCTGTGACAACTCGTATTTCAAAACTTATCTTTGTGTTTGATGTAACTTGTATGAACGTACGTGATTTAATGATATGTTTGATTGCAATAGAACGTTATGAATTTGAATGTTATGTGTTAGGTGTTATGAGTTAGAATCGTGAGAATGCATGTATAATGAACTTGATCGCACAACACCCTTTTGGGTCGCACACTTGCCCATGAACCGTACACTTCTTTCTCCTGTGCTTGCACACACTCGTGACCAAGGGCAGCCCAAAGTTCAGCCCACTCCCCTTGCGCATACACATACCCATTATGGGTGTACACTCCTCATAATTTACATACCACAAACACACACCAAACCCTAAGCTCTCTCTCCTTCTTCCCTTGGAAACCCGACGACAGTCCCCTCACTCGAAGCCCTATCTCGATCAAACTAGTCACATCGTACAGTTCCAGTTAGTGTTACATCATTGTTAGTTTCTATGATCTTGATGTTGTGATATTATGTGATGGTTAGGGTTTCATGCTAGTAAATACGTTGATAAAATTGTGATCAAGAATTGGACATATGTGTTGATTTTGATATGTATATATATCTGATGAAACTGTTTTTGTTGATGATTAGAAACATGCATTAGCAAAACTATGAGAAGGGATTGTATGACAATCTATGTTGATCTAGAACCGAATACAGGTTAATGGGTTGTTAATCTTGAATTAATGTTTGGATGATTAGTTTGTTTTGGCATGATGAACTGTATGATGATTTATTTGATGGCTATGGTTGCATGTTGGTATTAGAAAATCATTGATTTGATGGTCCGGTTAAATATTTCGAATGCTTGATTATTGTTCATAACTAGATGATGATTAGGGTTTATATGCATAACTGTTGCTAAACCGCTGTTTTGATCTGATTTGGAATTGCCAAACTTGTTTACGGTTGTTATGGGAATTATGGACTGCAAATAAGGAAGTTAGTTACACACTTGGCCTCGATACGGGTTGCGAGTCGAGAACCCATAGTCTCGACTCGAGACCACATAGACACACAAACAACAAGACTCGAGACCCTAGTTGTGGGTCTTGTTGTGACTCGAGACCTGACCCGAGACCACCTGGTCTCGAGTGATGAATGCATGATCCAAGATTTCTTTTGTTGTGACTCGAGACCATTAGGCCAACAACTCGAGACCGTACAGTCTCGACTCGAGACCACCAGCTTGCAAACCTGCTATAGACTTGCACTTTATCACAGGCCCAATATCCTGGGCCGCACACTTGGGCTTTGCACGAATACTTGAATGTCGTTGTTATATGAGTTATGTATTGTGTTATTTGAATTGTCATGATAATATGTGTATGTCGTGATCAACCTGCGTATGTAAACTGCTAGTTATGTGTGTAAAACATACGTGTACTACTTCAACCTAGACTTGACTTGTATGGTAACCATGTTAGGACGTGGTTGACCACAAATAACTCAAGTGACCTTTTTGTGTATCTGCCGAGCTAACCTAAGGTGAGTTCACACTTTCTACAAGACATGGGATTCCCGGTGGTTGGGAATGGGTAATTGATTGAAAGGAAACCTACGTATTCTCCTTGGTTAGAATACGTACCTCCACCCTCTTAATTGAAGGGTGACAACATTGGAACCTGTGTGATCTCCTTATATGGGACACGTACCTCCACCCTCTTAACTGAAGGGTGACAACATTGATGCTAGACCAAAAACTCTATCATTAAGTCCCTCAATTTTATATCGACTTAATCGCCGGGCCATTGGCGAACGGGTCATTAGTTAAATAGCGTTATTAGGTTTGACAAGCCTCACACCGTGCCGCAGAGGACGGGAGTGGACTAATGGATCTGGGCACGTCAATGATGATAGACATTGACTTAGGGCACCCAACTTTCTCAGTCAGTTGTCTATATGGTAACGGGTCTAGTGGGATTTTCATGGGGTAGCCCCCATGGCTGGGAGCCAGAGTAAAAAGAAAATGGTTAATCATGTTTTGAAACTATGGGGTAACCCCCACGGCAAGTAAGCCAGCTAAAAGAAACCTATGTTTTTGAAACAACTTAAAACGAACACCCAACTGTGAACTCGCTCAACTTTGTTGTTGATTCGTTACTATATGCCTTGCAGGTCGATAGGTGATTAGATGGAGCTTGCACAGGAGGTCGAGGTCGTTGTGAGACATGGACTGTTGAGTTCCATGTTAAACATTTGAACTTTTTAACTTATGTTTTGGTTTTAAACTTTATGCTTCCGCTGATAACTTGAACTTGGTTAAATTGTTTGGACACCAATTATATTGTTGGTTGGTTTTATATTTACTTTAATACATTGTTCAATATGATTGGTGGCTTGATCCTGGTCATGTCACGCCTCCTGCGGTGATACTTTGCTTGTGGAATTTGGGGGTGTGACAGATTGGTATCAGAGCCATTGGTTATAGTGAACTTGGTTTTAAAAAGGGAAAGAGCTTTTTGACAAAACCAGACTATAACCTGTACAGTGCTCAACGATCCACAACGACACTTCGCTCCATGTGCAAGACTCAACACTATAAGTGATATGGTTTATGTTTGTATTGTTTTCCTGTTAGTTTAAGTAGTGCATTTATCATGGTATGCATAGTTAGCGTAACAATTATTGCTTGAAACTCTGTGTGTTTACTCTCTTCTGTCATCCCATACTTACGCACTTTCGCGACACCTTTCTCACTTGTGTTTGCTTCGATGTGAAGATCATGAGTGGACGCCTGAACTTGACTCAAGCCCAGCTGACAGCTCTAATCAATGAACGAGTTGCTGAGGCACTCGCAGCAGCTCCAGCAGGAGATATAACCTGCCATTCCGATCTATCCTAGGATGTTTAGATCCTACTCTCGCGAACCAACTCTCATGCTTAACCTTGTCTTTTCTCTCTCGCGAGACAGGTCAGCATGCTCAACCTCCCATGTGTACGTTCAAAACCTTTATGGACTGTCGATCTTGTACCTTCAGTGGTACAGAAGGAGCTATAGGTCTTCTCCACTGGTTCGAGAAAATCGAATCTGTCTTTGAAATGTGTGAATGCCCTGTTGCTAGGAGGGTGAAATTTGCTACGGGAACTCTTGAAGGTAGTGCGCTCACGTGGTGGAACGCTCAGGTTCAAATGCTAGGGTTGACAGCTGCTAATGCCACCCCATGGAATGACTTTAAAGATCTGATCAAGGAGGAGTATTGTCATCGTGATGACATTCACAAGCTAGAAGTGGAGTTCTACAATTTGAAGATGACGGGGTCTGAGATTGAGGCGTATACGAGGAGATCGAATGAACTAGCTGCTTTGTGTCCTACCATGGTGGATCCTCCCTGCAAACGTATCGAGCTTTACATTAAGGGTTTAGTGCCAGAGATTCGGAGTATGGTGACTTCGGCTAACCTTCTCATGATTCAGCAGGTCATACGCCTATCCCACCGTCTCACTGATCAAACAGTTGAGAAGAACAGACTGCTAAAGCGTATTAGTGCTACCACTACTTCTGATGCTCCTAGCGACAACAAGCGCAAATGGGATGGAAATTCAAGCAAGGGTTCAACTTCTGTTCAGTCTCAGTCGCAGCGACGAAGGACTGACGACTACAAGAGCCCTAGTCAACAATGCTCTGGTAATCAAGGTCAGGGTGGGTACAGGGGAAGCCACCCTAAGTGCAATCGGTGTAACTTGCACCATAGTGGGCCATGTAGCAAGGGCAACTATCAGAGGTGTAACAAACCAGGCCATGCAGCAAAAGATTGTAGGAGTCTGTATCCTGCAAATCAGAGGCGACAGCAACAGCCTCCACAGAACCAGCGCCAGCAGCAGCAACAACATCAGGGTAACAACAAGGGATGTTTTCAGTGTGGTGCTGAAGGTCACTTCAAAAGAGACTGCCCCCAGCTGAACCAGAACAACAACAACCAGGGAGATGGGAACAACAATGGGGATAACCATAAGGGTAAGGTGCCAGGGGACGTGCATTCGTGATTGGTCATGGTGACGCTAGGAACGATCCCAACGTAGTGACTGGTAAGTTCCTACTGGATGATTTCTTTGTTTCTGTATTGTTCAATTCGGGTGCCGATACTAGTTATGCGTCCTTAAAAGTTATTCAGATGCTTAAGCGTGCCCCAATTCCCTTAAACACCAAGCATGTTGTAGAACTAGCAAACGGTAAAAGTCTTGAGGCCACACACATAGTTAAGGGTTGTAATCTCGCTTTAGCTGGTCAGACCTTCTCTATCGACCTTATCCCCATCGTTCTTGGTAGCTTCGACGTCGTCGTTGGGATGGATTGGTTATCCCAACATCGAGCGGAAATACTCTGCAAGGAGAAAGTCGTCTGCATCCCTTGTTCTGGTAAAGAACCCCTTGTTATTCATGGCGACAAGAGTGGTGCCGTCGTGGGCATCATCTCTTTCCTTAAGGCCCAGAAGTGTTTGTGAAAGTGCCATGTAACAACCCGCACGTTCGTGCGTTGTTACTACTCGCTACACTCGTTACGCCTAGCACCAGAGATTCGGATCATAATGTGACTATATCGCATACCTCGCTATTTCACAGTATATTCGCATATTTCGCATATTTTATCGCTATAACACATCACATCTCACATACTAACACTCACGATGACATTGAGTGAGTACCTATTCTACCCTCCTCGATGGCCGTGATGTGTCACAATGCAAACATTAATGCTAACGATGACTTTTCGCGTGAGTACTACCCCATCGGTCATCGTGACGATGATGACAATACGAGTGAGTAGTACCCCGTCAGTCATTGTGGCACAACGCATCGCAAACTCGAAAGCGCACCCGCAATCACGCACAACTTGATTATCACACCATACATTTGAAAGTGTGGATACGTATATACGACCTTCTGTGATTAATTATAATAAATATGTATATGAAAATGTGTAACCAAACTATCGCAACGCTTAACAATTGAAACAGAACGCCAAAACTCAGCTCGCCGGAGGCGTTTGATCGAATGGCACTTCGATCGGACAGCCGTCCGAGCCGACTCACTGCACCACCTCCTCTCCTCTCTTGCCTATAAATACTGTTGGTGCACACATCTGTCGTCTTCGTCTTGTATCGAGTCTCAGGTTCGGTGCGGTTCTAAACAAGCATGATGTCATCATCCTTGATGATGACATCACACAAGTGACATCATTGATGGCATCACAAGTATGACATCATCTTTCAAGAAGTCAAAGCAATTCAAAATATCAGATTGTTACATTTCACGTGAAGACAAATTGCATGGATTTCGCTTCAAGACAAAATGATATTTGTTTTTCGATTTCGCTTCAACTAAAGTCAAGGATTTCGCTTGAAGCCTTCAAGCGAAATCATGTTCACTATATATAGGATAGTTGTCATTTCATTTGTAACAGTTTTCTCAGAGTGATACCGAAGTGCTGCCGGTATACCTTTTGACTGTAATAGCTGTAATATCAATATACAAAAGGTTTAAAGTGTGAAACAAGCTGTTTATAGATTCGTTTCTTAGTTTCCGCCTCTGAAACGGAGTAGAACTCTTCCAAACGACTCGTTTAGGTCGGAATCCGATCCTACAATTGGTATCAGAGCTCAGGACGAGGAGTTCTTACCATATTCAGCTTGAAATTTCTGTTTCTACACCTTCTTTTTCAAAAATTAAAATTTTTACGGTTAAAATCGGACAAAATTCACATATATTGTGCGTATACATGGTTTAATCAATCCTTGAAAGTTTCAAGTTTAAAATCAGCCTAAATCTTGTAGTTTTGTGTGTTTTCGCTTCAAGTGTTCGAACAATATGATGACATCATCAACATTTTAGATCTGATCTCGCTTGAAAGTATGATATTGTGTTAGATTTCGCTTGAGAATTCAAATGTCACTAGATTTCGCTTGAATATTGTGTGATAATTGAAGATTTCGCTTGAGAGATTGACCAGATTACACTTGAATTTGTTTGATTTCGCTTCAGAGAGTTTTTCTGTTTGAGTTTACCTCGTGAGTCTCACTTAAGATCAACACACTGCTTAAATAAAAAATTCATCGATTTATGTGATAGTGGTTATGTATCAGAACTCATGTGATTCTCGATAATAGTTCTAGTCCATTCTTTGATCCAACGTGATTCCTGTTGCTACAATTTGCAGGTGATATTGTTGGATAATTTGATTGAAAATTGTGAAGTTACATTGAATTTTGTGAAACTTTAATCAAGTTGTCAGTAGATTGGTAAAGAAAATCACGTGTTTATGTCAGTATGAATGTGATCCTAGTAAACTGCCTTGGTCATTTCATGTTGTAGGATAAATATTGATAACAACAAATTAGCATGTGATTTTTAGTCCAAATTGATAATCATCAGATTAGTGGCCTAATAGAATGTTATAAAAATCGTTGAAAAACAGATTTATTACATCAGCTCACGTGTGATTTTTTTTTTCAGCCATCATTTAGTTGATAAGTCATACATGTGATATTGTTTGTAAATTGTGCCGAGTTTGAATGTGATCTATTAATATTGTCGGCATTGATAAGTTCAAGTAATTACATGTGATCATACATAGTTGAGGTCCAATTAAAATTTGATATGATTTGAAGTTGTCGGCAACTTATTTCATTTGATAATATCGAAGTCTATTTGTAATAGATCATTCATCGGCTTATGTGAGAGTTTGAGATCCAATTAGATAATTGTTGCAAGAATTGTTGTCAGTTACCGAGGTCACAGGTTTGGAGTTTTTAGTCGGTTCGCACGGTTCGATCAGTCGTTTTTATCTGTCATGTTGCGGTTTCAGTCAAGTTGTTTTGTGTGGTCAAGTAAAGTGATATAGTTCAGTTCGTACGGGTTGGAGTTCAAAAGTTTCAAAGGGTCAAGGTCACTTGAATTCGATTCGGGTTCTAGAAATCCGCACAGTTGGTCAACGTTCAGTTCGCACAGAAAATCATCAGTTCGAGTACCAGTTTGTTTCAGTGATACAGGTGTTTCACGAGGACGTATCAGTTCCAGTTCGCTTTCGTTTGAAAAATCTGTTTTGAAGATTATCGATACCGAAAATATGGAAAACAAATTCTATAACACTGACAGTAAAAATTCATTATTGAAGAAAGAATTTGAGTTGTTTAAAAGTATGCCAGGTGAATCTACAAAGACTCTTATTGAGAGATATTGCCATCTTGTGCGTACAATGTCTCTGTTGAAAATCACTAAAACTCCAGTAGAATGGGTCGAAAAGTTAGCTGATGCTTTACCTCAAAAAGAATGGGGTACATATCTCATGATTCTGAAGAATACAGGAGTGTTTAGTAGATTATCAATTGCTCAATTCATTGAAAAACTTGAAGAACAAATTGATAACAGTGATGATGATAAGAAAGTGACTCCAGGATTTAGCTGGGATAACTACTTGGATGAGAATGGAGAAGTTAAGGCTTTTATGGCTAAAATTGTTCAAAAACCAGAGTTGATAAAGGAGTGGATGGATGTGATGTCGGATAATGAGGAAAGTCAAGATGGAAAATTTGTTTCTTCTAAAAACAGTTCAACAGAGAGTAGTGATGATGAAGAAGAAGTTCAACAAACTAACATTGATAAACTTCATCTATCTTCTGATAATTTTGAATTTTATTTTACAGATAAATTGAGGAAGCTCAAAGAAAGAAAAGATGCAAAAGTAATGAAGGAAGTCAAAGTTGTTGAGAAGATTGTTGAAGTGGAAAAAGTGATAGAAGTTGAAAAGATTGTAGAGGTCGAGAAGATTGTTGAAGTCACAAAACCTTGTCTTACATGTTTGGAATCTTGCAAACAATGTGAAGAAAAAAACAAGAGGTTTAGTGATTCAGAGAAGATGAAAGAAAAGTTGCTGTTTGATTTAAAAAATGTGAAAGAATCATACGATGTATTAAATAGAACAGTGAATAGTTTGCAGAAAACTAATTCAGAAAGAGAAGCTGCTTTGAAGATGTTGAATGCAACAATGATGTCGAAGCAAAAAGAGATAAATTTTTACATCGAAGAATGTGCTAAATGGAAGCAAGAGTTAGATGGTGAAAAAGTAGAAAATGAAAGAATTAGACGATTGCTGAAAAGTTATACAAGTTGTGATTACATAATTGATAGAATTTACCCTACTGTTGCAGGTTTCGAGGCGTTTAAAGATGAAGATAAAGACAAGAAATCAAAGAAGAAAACGGATACTGGTAAGAAACAGAACGTCTGTTATAACAAGTGTCCGCCTCCAATTTGGGAAGGGTATTCGCCTAGAAAACCGAATGAGGAACAAGTCCAAAAGGCAGTCAATCTAAAGTTAGAGTCCGAGTTAACCGATGTGTTACCAGACAATATTGATGTCACGTTCACAGCGTCCGACACAGATCATGAGTCCGAACTGATAAAACGAATGGTCGATCAGGTGTTGGATAAGGATGAGGAGTCAGAGTCAAAGTCCGAGTCCGAAAGTTCGTGTCAGTCAGTCAGGAGTTCGAGTTCGTCCGAAAAGAGTTCAAAGTCGTCGGGAAAACGGGTTTACAGTAAAGAGTTTTTGTTGTCAAAATCTAATTTGAATGATGAAACATTTGAAGTTGTTTATACTTTGAATGATTCTGACAAATTATATTTTGATAAAGAGTTTCCAATTAGAAGTGTTCGGTTTGACATGATTAAAAAGGTTTTCAAAATGACAGAAATTAATATTTCTGAAATTAAAGATTTAAATCCTACTGGAGAACCTAGAAAATACACTTCAAGAGTTCAACAACGGTTAAACAAGAAAAAGGGTTACAATTCTGGTTTTGGTTTTCAAAAGAAACCAAACCACAATCGTAGCTACAAAAAGAAAGGACTTGGTTTTATTCCACCTGAAAATTATAAAAATGAGAAAATTTCTAAAACAAATACAAAATATGTTGCAGGAACTAGCCATGAAGAAGAATCAAAAAGCTCATTCTGGAAGCAATCAAACACAGAATTTCTTGCAAAGAAAGTGAAGAATGAAGCTTATCAAAGAAAGGAGACAAGAACCTGTTACAGATGCAATGAAGTTGGTCATATTGCATGGAACTGTCCCCAAGCAACAAAAACAAAACAGGGAGTCTCACAAAAACTGAAAGAAGTTATTGTTGACAAAGCTGAACCACCAACTGAAAGATTCAAAGTATTCAAAAATTCAACATATGAAGTTGGTGAATGTTCAAAAAGATTTTACAAGAAAAGGGGAAATCTTGACAACCAAGCCTGGGTTGTTAAGAAATCAGAGGTAAAATCTGGCGATGAATCTGATTCCACAAAGTCAGAGGAGCCACAGGTTGAGTTAAAAAGTGAAAACTCAGTTCCTTCAATGAATGATGAGAACTTTCCATCATTGAGGACTGAATTTTTTAAATCAAAAGTTGGGAAAGTTGAGATCTCAAATCAATTCTATTCTGAACAGAAAGAATTTGATGTTGAGAAAGCGTTTAATGGAAACATTAAAAAGATGATTGATAAAATGATTGATGGGAAGGTTAAAGGGGTAAAGGAGTTTTATGCTACAAAGAAGGCAACTTATAGCCCAACCCCTAGTGAAGTTGAGAAGGTTACACCCAAGGCTGGTCAGGCTTGGGTGGATATTTTCTTTCACTGAAAAACCTGACTTGCCGGAGATCCCAAGTTTGTAATCGTGGATCAGGAATCGGCATCTTTCTTAAAAATTGATTGTGTAATTGAATCTTAAAGTTTGTTAAATTTTACAGATTGTGAATTGCCGGAGCTCCCAGGTTGGTAAGAGTGGAGCAGGAATCGGCATCATTCTTTATATCAGATTTTGATTGTGTTTAATTACAAGTGGTTGAAAGAGGTTTTCAACGTCAAGTGGTAAATCAAGGACATTAAATTGTACTTGATTTTCTACAAATGATTGAGGAACGATATGATGAACCCCTAACTTTACAAGTGGTAAAACCAACAAAACTTATTTTCCGGAAAAATCATTTTGGTTAAAACAAACTTAAGTGTTTTGAAATCATTATGAGAAAATAGTTTTGTGAAAGGGGGAGTTCTGATTGTTTATGCCAGGTGGATGGCGAATTGAGGTGATTTGATATCGGTTGTCATTTTTTTGTACAGTTTATTTTCAAATTTCCTTTCATGTGTTTGCATTTTAGGGGGAGTAAAAATTTCGGAAAATCCAAAAACATTTGAAAATTTGAAAAAAAGCCAAAAACATGATAAAATTCAAAAATGAGTTTAGTTGTGAATAGAGGAAATGATAGTACATCAGTAGACTGTCACAACATGCTAAAGAAATGAAATGTTAAAATGTGATAAACAATCTCACTGATGATGTGCCAGTAGATTTTTGCACATTTAGTAGATTGTGACGAGATATAAACCTAAATTTCAAACTTGCTTGTTCTGTGGGTTAACACAAACTTGGATATATAGGTAACCCCTGAAATCTTGTTTGAAAGGTCCCTTATTCTGAGATACTAGGTCTTTACGCTCAGTGATATCTGGGGTATTATCCCGGGACTTCTGATTTTGCGGAAGCAATGGCCTAGTCCCCGGAGAATACTTTACATTTGCTTGAAATATAGCTCACCCTCAGCTAAAAAATGATGAAACATTGAAAAATGCTAATCATGGCTGTTGAAACAAAAGATCCTCTAAAGGGGACACACCAAAAGTCGAAGCCGTCATCTCTCTGCGTATACGGGAGTATCGACCTGAGCTCTCACGGCCCTCGTACTATAATTTATTCCCCTGACAGATATCATCTGTGGTATACTCACCTGGAAGACTGAATATTGGGATCTGGATACGGGAGTATATTCAAGTAGTGGGACACACGGATAAGTTTAAGTCTCTTAAGACATTAATCTCGTATCTCGAAGCAGTTGAACTTTGTGTGAAAATTTAAGTGGACAAGTATACTGACAATCTAAGTGAATCGTTTAGAACTTAAAATGAAATGAAGCTTAACGGTGTTGGTGATTTGTCTCAAAAACTGATATGATCCTCTTACACGAACTCACAAAAATATTGTTTGTAAATAGTTCTTTACTGCATTTCATTCCAGTGATTTAAAAAATCCAAAAAGATTTTCGGTGTGTTTTAGCATAAATTTTGGAAAATTCAAAAAGATTTTAGACAACTGATGTTGAAGAGCTGATTTTCAAAATTCCGAGTGCTGAACATGACGAACAGGTTTGGGAGAATTTGATTGAAAAGTTTTTTTTAGAGATAAAAAATTCGTTAAATGATCATTGTTAATGTTTGATTGTATATTGATTGGAGAAGAGTCAGTGTTGATGCATGAAATTTGATAAATTGTTAAATATTTTTTTTGTGAATCTTATTTTTGGGTAGAGGATGTGCAGGATAGCAAATAGAGTGCCAGGTTCCGATACCTGAGGATTCTGAAATTTTGTAAAAGCCAGACTACGATCCCAGCATGTTTTGAGGGGGAGTCTGTTAGAGAGAGAGAGAATTGGAGATAGAATAGAGCCAGGTAGAGATCCTGAAGGAAGTCCAAAGACTGATAAAGACTGAAGATTGCAAAGACTCGACACTTAAGACTCGTCAACATCTGAGGGGGAGTCTGTTGGTGCACACATCTGTCGTCTTCGTCTTGTATCGAGTCTCAGGTTCGGTGCGGTTCTAAACAAGCATGATGTCATCATCCTTGATGATGACATCACACAAGTGACATCATTGATGGCATCACAAGTATGACATCATCTTTCAAGAAGTCAAAGCAATTCAAAATATCAGATTGTTACATTTCACGTGAAGACAAATTGCATGGATTTCGCTTCAAGACAAAATGATATTTGTTTTTCGATTTCGCTTCAACTAAAGTCAAGGATTTCGCTTGAAGCCTTCAAGCGAAATCATGTTCACTATATATAGGATAGTTGTCATTTCATTTGTAACAGTTTTCTCAGAGTGATACCGAAGTGCTGCCGGTATACCTTTTGACTGTAATAGCTGTAATATCAATATACAAAAGGTTTAAAGTGTGAAACAAGCTGTTTATAGATTCGTTTCTTAGTTTCCGCCTCTGAAACGGAGTAGAACTCTTCCAAACGACTCGTTTAGGTCGGAATCCGATCCTACAAATACCCCCACTCTCATATCAATTGCCTTGATGTGACAGCTCCCACTCGACCAGCACACTTTTGGACTATTTTCTCTCGATTTCTCGCGATTCTTGTAAGTTTCCGACTCAAATCTTGTACTTCTATGATCTACACGCACTTCTTCATCATTTTCTCTTCTAAATCTTAACTTTTAACCATGAAATCAATGGATTTGAGGTATTCTAGGGTGATATCATCACAAAGTTCTTATGAACTTCAAGTGTTGGCCTCATTCCACCAAGAACAACTCAGATCCGAAGGATTTCCACAAGAATAAACAACATTTTCACACAAATCTACACATAATCATGAATAAAAGGATTGAAAGATGGTTTTCCAACTTTCTTTCAACTCTTTTACACTCAATGCACACAAGACCGATAGAATCGGAGCCTGTACCGATCCTCTACTCATTCTTAGTAACGTGTTGGTTCAAGACCTGGTTTCTAACAAGGGGACGACTGATTTCGGATTGACCAAGAACGACCATCACGAATCAGTAAACCGGTCTGATTGGGTGATTCCTGTCCGATCGGGTCCCTTGGTTCGAGATGGGGTTTCCTTTTGGTTAGCATGTCACGACACCATCTCGATCAAGGCCACCGAAAACCTTCAAGGTTAGTTGAGTGCCCAGGACAAGCTGTCATCCGAACGGACAGGCCATTCGAACAGACAATCCATCCGAACGAATAGCCCATCCGAACAGATAGAAAGCCCATCCGCACGGACAGGCCATCCGCATGGATAGCCCATCCGTACGGATAGCCCATCCGAACGGACAGCCCATCCGCACGGACAGGCCATCCGCACAGACAGGCCATCCGTACGGACAGGCCATCCGATCGGATTTCACCTCGCGTTCCACACCTGACTTTAATTTCAACAATTTTAAGTACTGTCCGATCCATTGACACCTTGCTCCGTTTAACACACAATTCAACGCTCACGCTATCGATTTGTACTCAGGCTAATTTCAGACGCGCTCTCAATCAATCCAATAAAGTTGTGTTTACTTGCTGAAAACGCACTGTGAGTATACTTGAACCCTTTTTGCTTTTGCACTTTGGGTGTAACATACGTTGCTATCAAATCAAATCAAATCTTATCAAATGCTTAAACTATTTATCACTTGCGAATGACCAATGTGCATAGTCATACGTGATGCTAGTTACATATGTTCTAGGACTTATACTCGCGACGTCCCACCATGACTAGTATAGTACTATTGCGCCCGACGGGGTCTAGTTTAGCAATCGCGATCGAAGCTCGAGGACTTAGCTGGTAGTATCAGTTTTGTGAGTATATATGTCGTGTATTACGTTTATGTATGTGGAAATTCGCAGCTTTTATCTATTACACTATTACATATCAAACGTGTATGCTCGCCAATACATTTGTATTGACATTATTTTAACGTATGTTGCAGGTTAGATCACAGGCTGCATCAAATCAAGCTAGGAAGTCTAGAAACTCACCTAAAATCTAGGTTGTCGGATTTGTATTGTTCGAGAGTACAAGAAATCTGTGATAACTTATGTGATTGTACTGATTGTTAGTATGGGATAACAAATGTAATAAATACTGTCGCAATATAGTTGTTATGGATTCTCTTGAGCAATCTGATTCGCCTAGTGTCGTGCCCCGATGATTCCGCCATCGGTTGGGGTGTGACAGGCCACACTGCTATTCTAGCTCTCGTTACTGACACCTCAACGAAGGAAAAGAAGATAGGAGATATTCCGATTGTACGTGACTTTCCTGAGGTATTCCCTGAGGAATTACCTTGACTTCCACCTCATCGTCAGGTCAAATTTCAAATTGAGCTAGCTCCTGGAGCAGCGCCTATTGCTCGTGCTCCTTATCGTTTAGCCCCATCAGAGTTGGAAGAACTGTCCGCACAGCTACAAGAGCTTTTGGACAAGGGTTTCATTCGTCCTAGCTCTTCGCCCTGGGGAGCCCCAGTTTTGTTTGTGAAGAAGAAAGACGGTACCTTTCGAATGTGCGTAGACTATCGTGAACTCAACAAGGTGACCGTGAAGAATCGTTATCCTCTTCCTCGTATCGATGACTTGTTCAACCAGTTGCAAGGGTCGAGCTTCTACTCTAAGATTGATCTGAGATCGGGTTATCATCAGCTGAGAGTCCGAGACGAGGACATCTCCAAGACAGCATTCAGAACTCGTTACGGGCACTACGAGTTTCTAGTTATGCCTTTCGGGCTAACAAACGCACCTGCGGTCTTCATGGATCTCATGAACCGAGTGTGCAAACCTTACTTGGATAAGTTTGTTATTGTTTTCATCGATGACATCCTGATCTATTCTAAGAGTCAGGAGGAACACGAGCATCATCTGCAACTCATTCTGGAACTTCTTCGAATAGAACAGCTTTATGCTAAGTTCTCGAAATGTGACTTCTGGCTTCGTGAAGTCCATTTTCTAGGCCACGTGGTTAATCAGGATGGGATTCACGTTGATCCATCCAAGGTTGACTCAATCAGGAATTGGCCTACACCTCGAACTCCAACTGAAATCCGCCAATTCTTGGGTTTGGCGAGTTACTACAGAAGGTTTATCAAGGATTTCTCAAAAATTGCGCAACCACTCACTTCACTAACTCAAAAGGGTGTCACCTATCGTTGGGGTGATGCACGGGAATTTGCGTTTCAGCAACTAAAGGAGAACTTTGTAGCGCACCTATTCTCTCGTTACCTGAAGGCACAGACGATTTTGTGGTTTATTTTGACACGTCAATCCAAGGACTTGGATGTGTGTTGATGCAACGTGAAAAAGTCATTGCTTACGCTTCATGGCAACTCAAAGTTCACGAAAGGAACTACACTACCCACGATCTAGAGCTGGGAGCTGTTGTTTTTGCACTCAAGATATGGAGACATTACCTGTACGATACCAAGTGCACCATTTACACCGATCACAGGAGTCTCCAGCATATCTTCGATCAGAAAGAGGTGAACATGCGACAGCGTCGATGGGTCGAACTTCTGAATGATTATGAGTGCGCGATCAAGTATCATCCAGGCAAAGCCAATGTTGTGGCCGACGCCCTCAGTCGAAAGGAAACTAAACCTAAGTGTGTACGTGCATTACAGCTTACAATTCACTTTAGTCTTCCTGCCCAAATTCGTGATGCTCAGGTCGAAGCATTGAAAGAAGAGAACGTCAAGGCTGAGTCCCTGCGAGGATTGGAGAAACGATTAGAACTAAAGGAAGATGGTGCTTACTACTTAGAGGGGCGCATCTGGGTCCCATTTCATGGTAATCTACGTGAGCTTATGATGGATGAAGCACACAAGTCTCGTTACTCGGTACATCCTGGCTCAGATAAGATGTACCACGATCTTAAAACTATGTACTGGTGGCCCCACATGAAAGCTAACATAGCGACCTATGTTGGTAAATGTTTGACCTGCGCTAGGGTCAAAGTTGAATACCAGAAGCCATAAGGCCTATTCAACAACCAGAGATCCCGACATGGAAATGGGAGCAGATTTCCATGGACTTCGTTACTAGCTTACCTAGATCTCAATGAGGAAACGATACCATTTGGGTGATAGTGGATCGACTAACCAAGTCTGCACACTTCCTGGCTATCAAGGAAACGGATAAGTTCTCCACTCTAGCAGACATCTACTTGAAGGAAGTAGTTTCGAGGCACGGGGTGCCAACTTCCATCATTTCTGATCGTGATCTACGTTATACCTCTGATTTGTGGCAAGCGATGCACAAATCCTTTGGCTCACGTCTAGACATGAGCACAGCTTATCATCCACAGACGGATGGGCGGACTGAATGCACCATTCAAACTCTTGAAGACATGCTTCGAGCATGTGTAATCGACTTTGGTAACGGCTGGGAAAGGCACCTACCTTTGGTAGAGTTTTCTTATAACAACAGTTACCACACCAGCATCTAGGCTGCTCCGTTCGAGGCGTTGTATGGATGGAAATGCCGATCACCCTTATGATGGGCAGAAGTTACTGATAGCCAAATCACTGGCCCAGAACTCGTCGTCGACACGACAGAAAAGATTGCCCAAATATGACAACGAATGGCGGCAGCTCGTGACCGTCAGAAAAACTATGCTGATAAGCGCAGGAAACCGCTCGAGTTCCAGGTTGGGGATCGAGTGCTACTTAAAGTCTCACCTTGGAAAGGTGTGGTTCGCGTTGGCAAGCGAGGCAAGCTGAATCCACGTTATGTTGGACCTTTTGAAATCACAGAGAGAATTGGCAAGGTGGCCTATAGATTGGATCTACCCGAAGAACTCAGTGGAGTTCACAATGTTTTCCACGTGTCGAATCTGAAGAAGTGTCTGTCAGATGAGACCCTTATAGTTCCTTTCAAATAACTTACTATCGACGATTAGTTGTGATTCGTCGAGGAACCGGTGGAGATTACAGACCGAGAAGTTAAGGTTCTCAAACGTACCAGGATACCCATTGTTCGAGTTCGTTAGAACTCCCGTCATGGCCCAGAGTTTACCTGGGAACGAGAAGACCAAATGAAACACATGTATCTCCAATTGTTCGAGAAAAGCGAAACCATTACTAAGGCTGAAGCTACTATGGAATTTCGGGACGAAATTCCAAACCAACGGGGGAAGGATGTGACACCCCAGGAAAACCAGGAAACCACGCCACCTAACTAGCTTCCTCAGTAACTTCGAACTAAATTTTGGGACGAAATTTCT
>JARYGA010013735.1:0-29165 GCA_030545235.1 Helianthus tuberosus
TTGAGGTTTCAGAAGATAGGCATTTATATCAAATTGGGGTTAAGGTGTGGCAACTTGAGGTTTGGGAAGATAGGCATTTATATCAAATTGGGGTTGTGCAACTACTCCTCCAAATTAGGAATTTGGGTCGAAAGTATTTGACACAAAAGTTGTTTGTATCTTTGGTTGCTGGCTTGTACTAGCAGCAGGAGCAATCCCTCCAAAGTACATCTCTGGATTTTGAGGGACATGAATTAGTTTAGCTTTTCTGATTTCTTCTGCATCCTTGTTCTCCATCTTTTGAACAAACTCATAGATACTGACAGTATCCAATACAGCTATATGCTTTAAAAACTCAATGAATGGGCTTCACTTTGGTGGTAGAGCATCAGCAAACCGTGTGACTATTTCCTGCGAAGATACAACAACCTTGTAAGAAATCATTTCACTAATTAAATGATAAAAACGAGTTGTCATCTGATTCAGTGTTTCAGTCTGCACAAACATATACCCTTCAAACTCCTTCTTTAGTAAATCGTGACGCGTCTTCCGTGTGGCCGCATTTCCTTCTCCTCTGTTAACTAGGATATCCCACAAGGCTTTGGTGCTGGTACAATGGGAGAATTGATGATATATATCTTTGTGCAATGCTTGCATAAGAATAGCAAACGCTTTCTTTTCAAGGGCATATGCCTTCTTGTCGTTTTCAGCCATGGTCGCCAAAGTCGTAGCATTTGATCCGGCTTCCTCAAGAGCGACGCTATATGCTGTGGTGAATCACGTTGGATAGTCGTTCATGTGGTTCAGTTTTGGTGGACGGTTATTGCTACCCGTTTCATTTTCGCTTATGAGCAGGTTTTGGATACTTTGATTTTGATTTGCCACGCACGCCCATTGACTAGCCGAAATTCTTTCTTGTGGCATCAAAGACTTAACCCATGACATATCAGGGACCGTGCTGATGCTCCAATCTAATGGATTAGAACTCATATTTGATATTAGAACAATTGTACCTGCTTAAAAACTTGAAATCAAATGGTTAACAATGAAATAAAAGGCTACCGTTAGAAATATCACAAATGTATAGGACGAAATCTAAAGGAGTTCGTCCAAAACAATAATGACGAAAACAAGAGAGTTCGTCAAGATCAAATGTGACGAAAATGGGTGATTTCGTCGCTGACAAGTTTGATGAAAATGGTTGATTTCGTCGCTGAAAGCTGTTGATTTCGTCGCTGATATGTTGATGACGAAATCTGGAAGGGTTTTCGACGCTGATATGACGAAGACTTGGGGTTTTCGTCGCTGATAAAAGTCTGATTTCGTCGCTGAAACAAGTTGTTGAGTGAAGTGATTTCGTCCATATCAAGTTGTTGACTGAAGTGATTTCGTTCAGATCAAGTTGTTGTTTGAAGTGATTTCGTCCAACATGTTGATTTCGTCCAGCACGTGCACAAGTGATTTCGTCCAGCTTGATTTTGTTGACTAATGAGATTTCGTTGACTGGATGTAGATGTATGGTGATTTCGTTGACTGAGTGAACCAGACAAATAAGATATTTCTCAAAACCTTATCCTCTGACACAAAGACTTCCTTTTCAAAACAACCATGCTTTTCTGATTTTTACCAACTATCCATCATTCCAAATGTACACAAAATTCAACTTAATCTATTTTAATCACAAACACTTTGATTCAAACAACACACAGATCAAATACCAATGTATATCAAGAACAGTTTGAATATTTCAAGAACACTATAATGATTCTAGCCAAACTTATCAACAGATAAAATTTTAGTGACACAAATTTTTGCTAAATCTTTCAATAAAAAACCCCAATAACGTACAAGCATGTAATATAACAAGGTTTCCACTAAAACAAGAAGCAAAACATACTGATTTTCAAGGTTTTGAAAAAAAAAGTTTTTCAGAAAAATGATTTTCAACAAGAACATAAACTGAAATACACTTTCAAAATCTATCAAAACACGAGAAAAACGACTTGGTTTAAACAAGGAATCGAGCCAATGCTCTGATACCAATTGTAGGTTCACCCAGAGGATCGAGTCAACCTCTATTCCTGTTTTTCGATGAACCCGTGAGTGCGGAATCCAAACGGGTAAGTTAAACCAAGTTACGAACACGTAAAACACAAGATTCACCGATTAACACTCCAATGTATTAATCTAGAAAACGGTTACAAAGCAATGTTTACAAGATGCTTTCATAAACTCTCAGTGTGTGTGTGTTTACAGTGTGTTCGCTCTGAAATCTATTCAGACTTCTCTGTGCTCTAGTGTTTATGTCTGTTCTGCAGTGCTTATATAGTGAAGCCATGACGAAATCATGTTCTGGACGAAATCTCATCGACGAACACCTAAGGTCTTCGACGAAATCAGGGGATTTCATCAGCTGGTGTGTCTTCGTCATCATGGGGATTTCATCATCCAGGGTGTTTTCGTCACAAGGGGATTTCACCACATATGGGATTTTGCCAACAGTGTTTGGGCTTGGGCTTTGGATTTCATCACTTGGCTTGGGCTTCTTCAATGTTGGGCCAAACACTAAACAGACAAACATAATCTAAACACAATATAACATGTATACTGCACACACGCAGTTACATGTACATTTACAATACAAAGTAAATAGCATACCGATTCAAGACAGGAGGTTGTCTTGACTACAGCCTTCACTTCGTAGCCGAGCCGAACCGAGCCGAGCCGTATCCACAGAATATGTATCAACACAGATCAATTCTTCGTTGGAATGTGGATAAGGTTCGGCTATATAAGCAGCTTGCTGAATACTAAAAATAGAGAGAACACACCATTGAGAACAGAGAGAGTTTGAGAGCATTTTCTAGCTTTATCTTCTTGTATCAAACTTTCTGAAAGTAATACATTGAGCTTTTAAAACGTTGAATCTTGTGTGCATTCGTGTTCTTTGCTCGGTTTAACTTACCGGTTGGATTCCGCACAACCGGGTTTGTTTGTATAACAAGGATAAGGTTACTAGATCCTCCGCTAGTGGACCTACATCCCTCTCTAATGGTAGCACCACTCCTGCATCTATGGACATCCCCAAAGGCTATTTTGCCATTTGTGTTGGAGAACAAGAGAAGAAGCAGTTTGTGGTGTCTGTATCACTACTAAGCGAACCTACCTTTCAGGAGCTACTGCATCAAGCAGAAGAAGAGTTTGGGTACAACCATCCAATGGGCGGGCTCACGATTCCCTGTAGTGAAGACGTATTCGCAGATCTGGCTTCTCGTTTGGGAGCATTTTGACTTGTATACATCTGTCTATATCTACAATAGTTTTGTAAACATCTAACCAGTAGGAACCATTTATAGTTGTAAATTTAGATCATTGATCCAGATAAATGAAATTTAATTTGGATATTATTTTGAGTTCATGGTATTCTATATTTTTATAACATGGTTTTATTTGAATAAGAAGCGAGTTAGTAGCTAGTTAAAAAGGTTTAACTGGATAGCTACACTGAGAATTACATGCTCTCACATTTAGATAAAACCTGACAATAAGAAGATGTTTATACCTAATCCAGATCCTGCCTTGTAAAAAGCATTGAAATAAAGCCAAGGTTACACGTGTACGAGTCCCGAACTTGTTAGCAATACAGACTCAGTTTAAATGGTTCTCCTGTTTGAAATTTCTATTAATATAATTACCATGGTCAAGGAAAGAGTTCCCACTGTAGAGTCTTAAGTGTTCTTAAATGAGCTAGCTAGTGTTTGAGGTTCACATAAACACCGGACTCGAACAAAGAGGCAAGATAGATGTAATGGTGGCAATCCAGAATTTGAGGTTAGTATAAACACTGAGCTTCGGAGATATTGAAGATAATAATCGCTAGCGCTCAACGACTTTACGGAACTTCTTAAACCTCCCCGTTACGATGTAACGAAGGCATTCTAGAGTTTTTACTCATCTTATGTGTTGATCAGCGTGTGTGAGGCAGTCAATAAACAATTTTCAGGAGGCTCAGGTTCCTTGGAAACATAACTACCTAAGAAATTAAGACTGTATATTTGCTACTTTCAATCAGCAATCTTGAATTAAAGGGTAATTTTGTAGGTCCACCCGGAGGATCGAGTATCCTCTATTCCTGTTTTCTGACAAACCCGAAAGTGCGGAATCCAAACGGGTAAGTTAAACCAAGTTACGAACACGTAAATGAAGAACACGAGACTCAAAGATTAACACACAATGTGTTAATGCTTTGAAACAGTTACAATACAATGTTTACAAAATAATCTCTGTAAACTCCCTCTAGTTCTATCGTGTGTGTGTTCGCTCTCTTGTTCTGTGAGAAACTATGTGCTTATATAGGCAACAAGATATAGCAACGACGAAACTCATGAAGAGTATCGACGAAACTTAACAGGCGACGAAACTCTAGAGTTTCGTCACATGTTCTCGGCGAAACTTGAGGTTTCGTGTCCCATGACATCGACGAAACCTTGAGGGTTTCAGCCCAACCAGAGTTTTGCCATGTATTGGTTTAAGCCCATTGAGGTTTCGGCCCAAATGATGACTATATAAACACACACACAAACAACTAATACTCTGAATGCAACATGCACTGTTCGTTTAACGTTTACAAAACAAATGAGATAAACTTGGCAGACTCAAATAGGAGAGGAGGATATCCGGCTTGGTCTTTATTCCGTTAACGTGTCGAACCGAACGACCCGCGTACACATAAGGTGTATCAACAAAGTCCCCCTTGGACGCTACTCGTGAGGGTTCATCTTCCATGTATATCATGTCGGAGGATCTTCAAAGTCTTCACGTGTCGTAAGTAGAAATTGTATTAACAAACTCCTGCTTTCATTTAGGAAGTGTATCAATAAACTCCCCCTTTGATTATGCTTGTGAATCTTTTGATTTTCAATGCTTGAGATCCTTGTGGAGTTGGTGATTGGTCAGCGGTAACTCGATCATCTTTATGATTTGAGTGCCTTCACGCCGTGTCTTCATTCCGAAGCTTGTCATCGAACATGTTCTCTTTGCCTTTAGCTGATTGGATGTCACATCTGCACATACAAGAAGGCTAAACGCGTAATGAGAACAACCGCTTGGAATATAGTTAAAATAAACAAACGACGCACATGAGACCAATTCTCATTCAACTACCGTCCGACAGTTTGAAAGTTTAACAAATTTATCAATTTTAGATTATTAACTTTCAAAACTTGCAAACTCTGACCGTTTATGAAGATTCAGTCGTTTTGGTTTTCATTCAGATTTCAGGCAAGGAAGACTTGAGTTCCAACATCGGTTAATCAAAACTAAAGTAGAAATAAAATCTTTTTGACTTTTATAAAGTTTATATTAAAACACACCTAAAATCTTTTTGGTATTTTGAATATTTCAAACTTAAAGACTGAAAGTAGTAAATAAATATATACAGAGTTGCAGAAACTAAGAAAAGTAAATATATACAAACATTCTTTTTGCGAGTTTCGAGGGTAAGAGAATCATATTAGTGTACGGTCATGCCAAAAAGCTCTTGTTGTTCATTTTGTTAACAATTAGATAAACATCCTATAATGATTATCGGTATTGTTATCCACATAAGCTCAACTTATCAGATGTAATCATGACGAGGGGATACGTTAAGGTATGATTTATACTTACCGACCGGTATTCATCCACATCACGACACATTCCCGTATCAAAGTATGCACGAGAGTTCATCTTACTGGTGAGTATACCATTTATCATCTATTTTGACGTATATGAAAATGTGAGAAACTCACTTATTTTGATTGAAAACAAGCCCTATGTGATAGAATCACTTATTGATGAGGAACTTGATTTTCAGATGCATGAAGGGCAGAGGAGCAAGTCCGTGAACAGGTAAGTACTTTCGTACAACAAAGAGACGAACTTAAATCCCGGATAAATGTGATATATTATCACTTATTTTGTGGACATGTGATTGTTGATCACTTATTGAGGTCGTATGCAGTATCTACACGTATGTATGCTATTATGGAAGATCTAGACTTCGTCTCCGTTTGTTTCGTTAAAGAAACAACCATGATACCCAGATGAAAAACAGCATAAAGACCACATATCTCAGAACCTCGGCAATCTCTCAAACGAAATTTCGGTACTAAGACCATAAGCCAATGAGTGGTTCCCTCAGTCTATTTAGGTTTATATCACCCTGCACAGTTTAAGATGATTGTGAGCCTACCGATACATCTTATATAGAGCTGCTTAACATTTTTCATTTTGCATTTCAGTTTAAAAAGGTTTGGACAAACCACAGATGTACTATCATTTTCTCTTTTGCTCGCCAGGAAACTCATTTTTGTTTTTCTATTGTTTTTTAGTTTTGAAATTTTTCGATGTTTTTGAATTTTTAAATTTTGGAATTACTCCCCCTAAAATCGACAAACTTACAAAAACTTTAAAAACACAAAGATATTTACAAAAACGATTTTCCGATGTGAAATACTCTTGCTTGATCTTAATGTCATTTACCAATAATAAAAAGTCAAATCTTGATTTATCAAATACTTTGGTAAAAAGGTCAGCATGTTGGTCATCAGTATGGACCTTAACAACATCGATTAGCCTTTTATCAAAGCAATCACGTATGAAGTGATACTTAATTTCGATGTGTTTGGTCTTTGAATGCTGCACAGGATTTCTAGTGATAGATAAAGCAGCAGAATTATCGACTAAAATAGGAGTAGTTAGGAATTCAAAACCGTAATCACGCATTTGCTGTTGTATCCACAGGACTTGGGAGCAACAACTTGAGGCAACAATGTATTCAGCTTCACAAGTTGATGTAGCGACACAAGTCTGCTTCTTGCACTACCATGTTACGAGGGGATTTCCAAAAAACTGGCATCCAGCCGTTGTGGATTTGCGGTCGATTTTGCATCCGCCAAAATCAGAATCACTGAAAGAGACTAAATCAAAGTTATCATCCTTAGGGTACCATAGACCGGTGTCTGGGCAACCCTTCAAATAACGAAAAATCCTCTTTACAGCTGCAAGATGTGAGGCCATCGGATTCACTTGATATCTGGCTAGCAGCCATGTTGGATACATTATATCTGGTCTTGATGTTGTGATGTACATAAGGGATCCATTCATCGCGCGGTAGTATGAAGAGCTAACAACTTCGCCCTTCAAGTCTGGATTGATTCCGTGATTTTGTTGCAGTGGGGTACCGATGGGCGATGTGTCAAACATCTGAAACCGGTTTAGAATGTCTAGAACATACTTAGTCTGATGGATGAAAATCCCAGACTTTGTTTGTTGCACTTGCAAGCCCAAAAAAAAAGTCATCTCCCCCATAGCGCTCATCTCAAATTTATCCTGCATTACACGCTCGAAATCCCTACACATAACATTGTTAGTAGAACCAAATATAATATCATCCACATATACCTGTACCAGTAGAAGATCTCCATCTTGTTCTTTTATGAAGAGAGTGCAATCGATAAGACCTCTGCGAAATCCATTCTCCAGCAGATAATTAGATAAGGTTGCGTACCAAGCTCGTGGTGCTTGATGTAGACCATAGAGAGCTTTGTTCAGCAACCAAACCCGATCGGGATGGATATGATCTTCAAAATCTCTTCTTCGACTAGACCATGTAAGAATGCACTTTTGACGTCCATCTGGTAAACCTTGAATCCTTTGAATGAGGAATAAGCCAGAAAGATCCGAATTGCTTCCAGACGTGCAACAGGTGCATACACTTCGTTGTAGTCTATACCTTCAATATGACGAAAACCTTGAACGACCAATCTTGCTTTGTTCCGAATAACGATTCCACGGTCGTCCTTTTTGCACTTATACACCCAACGGGTACCAATCTTCTTGTAATCAGCAGGTTTCTCTACGAGCTTCCAGACACCAAGTTTCTGGAATTGTTGCAGTTCTTTCTACATTGCTTCAACCAAAGAGTTATCTTTCAAAGCTTCTTTCCAAGTTCTTGGCTCTTCCTGTGAGACATAACACATGAAAGACCAATCGTTTTGTTGACCAGATTCTTGAATCACCGCATACAAGCCTGCGTTGTTGTTGTTTCGCAAAATATTTCTTGTTTGAATGCCACTCTGTACATTACCGATGATGTTTTGTTGAGGATGGGTTTTATGTATTCTTGTTTCAGTTTTTTCCGGAACTGGAATGTTCGTACCCAGATTGTTGAGATTTAGATCAACAACCAATTCAATACCCGGAACTGACGAAGAGGATGATGCAGTAGCTTCAGCTGTAATAGGGTCATCCACTGGAGGTGTAGCCTCTGAAGTACCATGTACCGCTGATGTTGGAGCTTCTTGATCTGCATCTAGAAATTCATCATCCTCTGAAGATTCATTCAGTTCGGTTGCATCATGAAAATCCTCATTGTCGAGAGCATTATTGTTTACTGAAGATGGTTCTTGATTGACAATAATTGGACGAACCAATGGTGATTCTGTTGCGTTGTCACTCTCGAAAAACATCCTTGCCGCAACATTTTCTTCAACTGCTTCAACATTGATCGAATTGAAAAAGTCATGGTACTCAAACATCCAAGGCTGACCCGGATTTTTGACTGGCAAAGTGTGTCTTTGTACTCTGACTTCAGACCATTCCTTAATCCTTTTAGTCTCTAGATTCCAGACTCTTAAGTTCGGGGTGGCATAACCAAGAAAGTGACCTTCAGTAGCTTTTTCCCCAAACTTTCCATTAGGATCGATCATTGTGCAAGGAGCTCCATACGGTTCAAGATATGACAAATCTGGTTTCCGTTTGTGAAGAAGCTCGAAGCAGGTCTTGTTGTGCCTTTTGACTGTAAGGACTCGGTTCATCGTGTAACATGCGGAGGCCACAACTTCACTCAAGAATGGAATCGGCAATTGTGCCTCTACCAACATCGTCCTAGCAGTCTCGATCAATGTACGGTTTTTACGTTCAGCGACCCCGTTCTGCTGAGGAGTGTAGGCCGCACTAAATTCGTGAAGAATACCTTTTGATGTGCAAAACTCCGCCATGGCATGATTTTTAAATTCAGTATCATTGTCGCTGTGTATCCGTCTAACCTTCAACTCATATAAATTCTCAGTCTGAATGATCAAGTTTTTGATAATACCGAAAGTTTCACTCTTGTGAGCCGTAAACGCTACCCAAGAAAATCTTGAATAATCATAAGTTATAACGAGGCCGTATTGATCATTCCTGATGCTTTGGTGCTTGAGAGGACTGAACAAATCCATGTGCAAACGTTCAAGAGGAACTGCCACCGTGTTGATCTTCTTTATCGGATCTCGCTTCTTGGTTTGCTTTCCTTTTTGGCAAGAAACACATACGTCCTGAAGATGGAAATTTTTAAGAAGAACACCATTCACTAATTCATTCGACACCAAATGATTCATTTTCCGTAAGTGAATGTGACCCATACGTCTGTGCCAAGAGATTGAGTCTTTTTCTGTGGCTTTTGTAATGAAACAAGTCGCTTGTGTAGTCGTTGTTATTGCTAAGATCATATCAAGGAAATATAAATCGTTTATCCTTGGAGCTGATAAGAGAATCCGTTCATTTTGAATCTTGAAGCCGGGTTTCAGCACGTAACATCCATTTGCATCAAAGTGTACTGAAAACTGTTTATCACAGATTTGTGAAACGCTGAGAAGATTGTGATCAAGTTGTTGTACAAAGTTGATCTTGTCAAAACTTACAACCCCGTTAGATACCATTCCTTCTCCTGTTATATAACCTCCTTTATCTCCAGCAAAAGCAACATAACCTCCTCTAATAGATTTAACATCGTAGAGAAGCTTCATGTCGCCTGTCATGTGCCTGGATGGCCCACTATCAACAAACCAATGACTGCTGAAAGTTCCTCCTAGAACACCCTGCACATATACTCACATGATTAGTTGGAGATGGGGACCCAAGCCTTTGTGGTCTTGGGTCTTCCATTTTCATCAACGTAAGTTACTTGAACTTCTCGATGTTGTGGAAATTGTGATGTTCCCCCTGATTCAGTATCCGTTTTTGGTTTCCAGGTCTGTTTTGTTTTACCAGTGTTATTCTTTAAAATCTTAACTTCATGATTGTATGAAGTTTTTGAATTGTCTGGTTTGACAGAAACAGATGTTTTGTTAACCACATCGGTTTTAATTGCTTTTTCAATTTTCTTGACCTGTTGGCGTTTCTATTTCTTTTCCCTTTCTTTTACAAGACGGGGATCTAGTTTTGATGAAACAGATCGCTTGCGGTCAATTTGGTCACGGGGATCATCAACTTTGGCTTTTTGTTTATGAAGATATGGACAATTGCGAATAATATGTCAAAATGTGCCACATGAAAAACATGATCTCCGTTCTACAAACCCCGAAGTATCATGTGATTGTCTTGTCGATGAACTTTGTGATTCCGAGATACTAGGTTTTGAACTGTTTGGTTCGTTTCCTTTCAAAGAATTAACATGAATGACATGATCTAAGTTAGATTTATTGGCAAATGTTTCAAGTTTATCTGTTCCCTTCGATTTCACAAAGTTCACTTTCTTGTCCTTTTTCTGGGTCTGTTTCTTTTGACCTTGAGTCGTTGATTTACCATTTGGTTTGGTATGATTTTGCTGCCTTTTCACTGTTGGTAATTTCTGATTACCACATTGTTTTCGAACTTCAGCCTTTGGGATAGGAGGACACTGTGTTACCACAACGTGTGATCCTGTCTTTCCCAAGAACTTACTTGTTGAATCCTCAAAAATTTTACTAATTAAAGATTGATTAACATTCTTAATAGGAAAATCTTTGTCAGAGTAGATTTTATCATCACCAACAAGAGTGTACAACAAATTCACACTCTCAGACTCTTTTGCAGACGTGGACTCGACCAGAACAGTCTTAGCAGATTTTACGGCAGGATCACATAGAATATGATTCTCAAGAGGTATATCCTCTTCTTTGATTACCGTATCAGATTGTGATGAGTCAGTATCATTAGATTCATCATCTGAAGAATTAGCATCCTAAACAATAACTAGAGGATCCTGATTCTGTTCAGCAGTTGACATACTTGTAACTATTGAAACATCTAAATCTGATGATACTTCAATTTTGTATCCAAGTCTAGTTGCAAATTCCTCAATGTCTAAAGGAACAGATTCCTCATAACAAGTTCTATTCTCCTCATCAGGCATGGCACCATAATTTTGTCTAACAGGTGGTGGACATTTCTTATATCCAATGCACGTGACATCCCTTTTCTCTTTTTGTGTATCAATGATGTGATCCAGCACGTATCTAGAGTTTGAATAACTGTCTAGCTTAAGCCGGATCGCCTCACTTTCACACTTAACAAAGTCTATCTCTTTTTGCATGATCTCAAGACGATCGATATAACAGTTTATGTTAGTTTGTTTTCTTGAAACCATTTTTGTAAGTTCGGTTTTATCTTTTCTTAAATTTGCAACCACCGTTTTAAACTCCTTTTCATGATTTTCATAAAACATGTTAGCCTCTTTGCATTTCGAAAGATCCACTATCAACTTTTGATTATTGATATTTGTCACTTCATATTTGTTTTGCAAAGCCTCATGTTTGCTTTGCAAATCACACCACTTAGCATCAAAAGAAACATGTTTGTTTTGCAAGTCAGACAATTCAGCATTTAAAGCATCATGTTTGCTTTGCAACTCAGACATATTAGCATCCAAATCAGCACATTTAACATTTAAGCTAACACGATTATCACAACTAATGACAGTTGGTTCATCGACACATACCAGGCTTGATGAACTGCTGCCATTAGCCATAAAGGCTAAATGAAGAGAAGAAGAAGAAGAAGAAGAATAAGCAGCTTGATCCACCAGAATAGATCTTCTATCATTCCTTGCTGCAACTTCTCCTAACAATTCATCGATATCTGTATCGATTCTCCCACTAGATACATCATCAGAATAATCTTCACCTGAGGTTGAGATTTCCTCATCAGAACTCCTTGAATCACCAGAATTCTCTTCATCTGAAGATTCACCACCACTGGCGGAAGATTCTCCACCACTGGCGTGCTTCAAATCTTTAGCAGTTTCAGCAAAACAGGCTGCTCCTCCCTAATCACCAATGCCTAATTGCATTGACCAGTCGCAACCTTTATCGTTCAAACCTTCTATCCAAGTTCTTGGCTCTTCCTGTGAGACATAACACACGAAAGACCAATCGTTTTGTTGACCAGATTCTTGAATCGCCGCATACAAGCCTGCGTTGTTGTTGTTTCGCAACATATTTCTTGTTTGAATTCCACTCTGTACATTACCGATGATGTTTTGTTGAGGATGGGTATTATGTATTCTTGTTTCAGGGTTTTCCGGAACTTGAATGTTCGTACCCAGATTGTTGAGATTTAGATCAACAACCAATTCAATACCCGGAACTATGCAGTAGCTTCAGCTGTTATAGGGGCATCCACTGGAGGTGTAGCCTCTGAAGTACCATGTACCGCTGATGTTGGAGCTTCTTGATCTGCATCTAGAAATTCATCATCCTCTGAAGATTCGTTCAGTTCGGTTGCATCATGAAAATCCTCATTGTCGAGAGCTTTATTGTTTACTGTAGATGGTTCTTGATTGACAATAATTGGACGAACCAACGGTGATTCTGTTGCATTGTCACTCTCGAAAAACATCCTTGCCGCAACATTTTCTTCAACTGCTTCAACATTGATCGAATTGAAAAAGTCATGGTATTCAAACATCCAAGGCTGACCTTCAATAGCTTTTTCCCCAAACTTTCCATTAGGATCGATCATTGTGCAAGGAGCTCCAAACGGTTCAAGATATGACAAATCTGGTTTCCGTTTGTGAAGAAGCTCGAAGCAGGTCTTGTTGTGCCTTTTGACTGTAAGGACTCGGTTCATCGTGTAACATGCGGAGGCCACAGCTTCACTCCAGAATGGAATCGGCAATTGTGACTCTACCAACATCGTCCTAGCAGTCTCGATCAATGTACGGTTTTTACGTTCAGCGACGCCGTTTTGCTGAGGAGTGTAGGCCGCACTAAATTCGTGAAGAATACCTTTTGATGTGCAAAACTCCGCCATGGCATGATTTTTAAATTCAGTACCATTGTCGCTGTGTATCCGTCTAACCTTCAACTCATACAAATTCTCAATCTGAATGATCAAGTTTTTGATAAAACCGAAAGTTTCACTCTTGTGAGCCATAAACGCTACCCAAGAAAATCTTGAATAATCATAAGTTATTACGAGGCCGTATTGATAATTCCTGATGCTTTTGTGCTTGACAAGACCGAACAAATCCATGTGCAAACGTTCAAGAGGAACTGCCACCGTGTTGATCTTCTTTGTCGGATGTCACTTCTTGGTTTGCTTTCCTTTTTGGCATGAAACACATACGTCCTGAAGATGGAAATTTTTAAGAAGAACACCATTCACTAATTCATTCGACACCAAATGATTCATTTTCCGTAAGTGAATGTGACCCATACGTCTGTGCCAAGAGATTGAGTCTTTTTCTGTGGCTTTTGTAATGAAACAAGTCGCTTGTGTAGTCGTTGTTATTGCTTGGCTCATATCAAGGAAATATAAATCGTTTATCCTTGGAGCTGATAAGAGAATCCGTTCTTTTTGAATCTTGAAGCCGGGTAGCACGTAACATCTATTTGCATCAAAGTGTCCTGAAAACTGTTTACCACAGATTTGTGAAATGCCGAGAAGATTGTGATCAAGTTGTTGTACAAAGTTGATCTTGTCAAAACTTACAACCCCGTTAGATACCATTCCTTCTCCTGTTATATAACCTCCTTTATCTCCAGCAAAAGCAACATAACCTCCTCTAATAGATTTAACGTCGTAGAGAAGCTTCATGTCATCTGTCATGTGCCTGGATGCCCCACTATCAACAATCCAATGACTGTTGAAAGTTCCTCCTGGAACACCCTGCACATATACTCACATGATTAGTTGGAGATGGGGACCCAAGCCTTTGTGGTCTTGGGTCTTCCATTTTCATCAACGTAAGTTACTTGAACTTCTCGATGTTGTGGAAATTGTGATGTTCCCCCTGATTCAGTAACCGTTTTTGGTTTCCAGGTCTGTTTTGTTTTACCAGTGTTATTCTTTAAAATCTTAACTTCATGATTGTCTGAAGTTTTTGAATTGTCTGGTTTGACAGAAACAGATGTTTTGTTAACCACATCGGTTTTAATTGCTTTTTCAATTTCTTGACCTGTTGGCGTTTCTATTTCTTTTCCCTTTCTTTTACAAGACGGGGATCTAGTTTTGATGAAACAGATCGCTTGCGGTCAATTTGGTTACGGGGATCATCAACTTTGGCTTTTTGTTTATGAAGATATGGACAATTGCGAATAATATGTCCAAATGTGCCACATGAAAAACATGATCTTCGTTCTACAAACCCCGAAGTATCATGTGATTGTCTTGTCGATGAACTTTGTGATCCCGAGGTACAAGGTTTTGAACTGATTGGTTCGTTTCTTTTCAAAGAATTAACATGAATGACATGATCTAAGTTAGATTTATTGGCAAATGTTTCAAGTTTATCTATTCCCTTCGATTTCACAAAGTTCACTTTCTTGTCCTTTTTCTGGGTATGTTTCTTTTGACCTTGAGTCGTTGATTTACCATTTGGTTTGGTATGATTTTGCTGCCTTTTCACTGTTGGTAATTTCTGATTACCACATTGTTTTCGAACTTCAGCCTTTGGGATAGGAGGACACTGTGTTACCACAACGTGTGATCCTGTCTTTCCCAAGAACTTACTTGTTGAATCCTCAAAAATTTTACTAATTAAAGATTGATTAACATTCTTAATAGGAAAATCTTTGTCAGAGTAGATTTTATCATCACCAACAAGAGTGTACAACAAATTCACACTCTCAGACTCTTTTGCAGACGTGGACTCGACCAGAACAGTCTTAGCAGATTTTACGGGAGGATCACATAGAATATGATTCTCAAGAGGTATATCCTCTTCTTTGATTACCGCATCAGATTGTGCTGAGTCAGTATCATTAGATTCATCATCTGAAGAATTAGCATCCTCAACAATAACTAGAGGATCCTAATTCTGTTCAGCAGTTGACATACTTGTAACTATTGAAAAATCTAAATCTGATGATACTTCAATTTCGTATCCAAGTCTAGTTGCAAATTCCACAATGTCTAAAGGAACATATTCCTCATAATAAGTTCTATTCTCCTCATCAGGCATGGAACCATAATTTTGTCTAACAGGTGGTGGACATTTCTTATATCCAATGCACGTGACATCCCTTTTCTCTTTTTGTGTATCAATGATGTGATCCAGCACGTATCTAGAGTTTGAATAACTGTCTAGCTTAAGCCGGATCGCCTCACTTTCACACTTAACAAAGTCTATCTCTTTTTGCATGATCTCAAGACGATCGATATAACAGTTTATGTTAGTTTGTTTTCTTGAAACCATTTTTGTCAGTTCGGTTTTATCTTTTTTTAAATTTGCAACCACCGTTTTAAACTCCTTTTCATGATTTTCATAAAACATGTTAGCCTCTTTGCATTTCGAAAGATCCACTATCAACTTTTGATTATTGATATTTGTCACTTCATATTTGTTTTGCAAAGCCTCATGTTTGCTTTGCAAATCACACCACTTAGCATCAAAAGAAACATGTTTGTTTTGCAAGTCAGACAATTCAGCATTTAAAGCATCTTGTTTGCTTTGCAACCCAGACATATTAGCATCCAAATCAGCACATTTAACACTTAAGCTAACACAATTATCACAATTAATGACAGTTGGTTCATCGACACATACCAGGCTTGATGAACTGCTGCCATTAGCCATAAAGGCTAAATGAAGAGAAGAAGAAGAATAAGCAACTTGATCCACCAGAACAGATCTTCTATCATTCCTTGCTGCAGCTTCTCCTAACAATTCATCGATATCTGCATCGATTCTCCCACTATATACATCATCAGAAAAATCTTCACCTGAGGTTGAGATTTCCTCATTAGAACTCCTTAAATCACTAGAACTCTCTTCATCTGAAGATTCACCACCACTGGCGGAATATTCTCCACCACTGGCGTGCTTCAAATCTTTAGCAGTTTCAGCAAAACAGGCTGCTCCTCCCAGATCGCCAATGCCTAATTGCATTGACCAGTCACAACCTTCATCTATTTGCACCACAAGAGCCTGATTGGTGTTCGATGGTCCTGCATGATTGTTTGCAGGGACCAAGGTGCGATCATCATTTCTGGCTTGATTCTGGTTTGCCTGGTTGCCTTGACCTTTGAAAGGATTCTGGTTCCCATGCTGAGCTGGCTTTGTGCATTCACGCTTGAAATGACCACATTCACCACAGTTAAAGCACTTGACGGATTGCTTGTCGAACCCATACTTGGTATCTTTCTTGCTTTCCAAGCTGGTTCTACCTATTCGTTCCATGAAGTCTTTAGCTCGCCTTACAGCACTAGCAAAAGCCCATTTGATGTCCATCATATCCATCTCTTCTTTATCGATCTGCTGATAATCTTCTTGAGTTAGATTGATGTTTCCGATCTGCCCTGCAATCAACCCACAATACGAGCTCACCAATGTGTTTAGTATCTCCATATGATCTTTAGCTACTTCAACGCTAACTTTGGAGAAGTTTGATGTGTCAAGCCGTACTGTATTTGACTTTGATGGCTGACTAGCAGATGATGTGATTCCGTAACAAGCTTGCTGTTGTGGAGCTGGTGGTAGTGGATTTCCATACAAGTCTGTGGTTTGAACTGGCTTTACAGGAACTTGTATCGTATTGCCATATAAATCTGTGCTTGTGATAAACGCCGTTTGAAGTGGAGCATGTAAAGAAGGTCTTGCAGAAGTGCTAGAAGTTCCATAATACATATCAGGATTTTGTCGCACTGGTATTGCAGAAGTGCTAGAAGTTCCGTAATACATATCAGGATTTTGTCACACTGGAACCCTTTTTGTCTTTAGGGTTTCTTCCTGATCTTTGTTCTCCAAGAGCTGACAGAAGTCATTGATGTTTGTCGTAGCCAATGTGCCATTGTATTTCAGGATTTCCAAGAAACCATTCCATTGAGGTGGCAATGCATCAACAAACTTTGTGACAACCTGTGCTGGAGTTGTTTCTACCGCATAATTACTCAATTCAGTCAGCAGGTGATGAAATCGACTTGTCATATCTCCCAAAGATTCATTTTCCATACAACTGAAACCATCAAACTCCTTCTTGAGTAAATCATGTCGCAATTGGCGTGACTTTTCATTTCCTAGACCCCTTGTCTTCAATGCATCCCATAATCGCTTTGACGTCTTGAAGCTGACAAACTGATGATATATATCCTTGCTCAATGCCTGAGTAAGAATAGCATATGCTTTCTTTTCTAAATCATATGCCTTCTTCTCGTCTTTCGTAAGATCTGCATATGTAGCGGCAGTTGAAGCGGCAACCTCAAGAGCTTGATCGAAATATGTAATAAAACATAACCACAATTCCGTGTTTTGCCCAAGGACATACGTATGAAATCTATCTACCCATCCAGGATATTCGTTTATGTGCATCAGTTTCGGTGGGCGATTTAGACTTCCGGTCTCGCTTTCGCTTAGGAGTATACTTTGAATACTTGGAGTTTGATTTGAAACAAACGCCCATTGACCTGTCGACGTTGGATTCGCTTGCGAAGATGCAGGTGAGGGAGATTCTGCCCATGATGGCGACAAACGCGTGTTTGTATACTTACTTTTGGTATTAGATGAGGGTGCGGGAGATTCGGCCCATGATGGAGATAAACGCGTGTTTATATACTTGCTCTCTGCAGTTGACGGAGTACCCCACCAATTCGGATTCATTTTGGATGTCTATTGATGAAAACCTGTTTAATCACTCACATCAAACAGTTAAATGTGATTTGCAAAGCTTCTGTTAATTTTTTTTTTTAAGTTTTGACGAAACTATATTACTCGACGAAACCAATTATCCGACGAAACTTTCAAATCACGACGAAACCTGGGTTGCTTGGCGAAACCACTATTGATTGACGAAACCTCCTTCGATTTAAATAATGACGAGGAAAGCTTGTATGTGGACGACGAAACTCCTTTGTGATATTTGATATGCGACGAAACTCTGATTTGAATTATGACCAAACCCTGATGTAATCTTGGCGACGAAACCCAATGAATAACCGACGAAACTTGGGTTGTTTGGCGAAACTTCTATTGACGAAAGGTGAGGGGGTTTCGTTGACTAAAGTGAGTTGCAAAGAAAAGATATTTTCCAAAATCTTATCCTCTAACACAAGGCTTCTTTTGTCAAACACACCATACACCTTAGACACAATATTCAACTTTCATCATTTGAAAGACCAAGATTTTCAAACAATTATATAATAATCAATATCAATAATTCAATCTAAACAACAAAGCAGATTTAACTTCAAAAGCCCAGAAACTATGAAAATCCTTATGAACTCCAATGAACTCCGGTGAAATAAATGAGTTTACCGGCCACCGGAAAATTTTTCGAACACAATTTTACAGGAAAACTTCAATAAAAACCTCAACATAACATGTATAACTGAGATTTAACAAGGTTTTGTATGAACTAATCAGCAAAACATCAAGATTTTCAAGATTTTAATCTGTTTTTCCAGACAACATAAACTTCAAACTCAAGAAAAACTCATGAAAATCTTTGAAAAATCAAGAAACCAACTTGGTTTTAACAAGGAATCGAGCCGATGCTCTGATACCAAATGTAGGTCCACCCGGAGGATCGAGTAACCTCTATTCCTGTTTTCCGACAAACCCGAAAGTGCGGAATCCAAACGGGTAAGTTAAACCAAGTTACGAACACGTAAATGACGAACACAAGACTCAACGATTAACACACAATGTATTAATGCTTTGAAACAGTTACAATACAATGTTTACAAAATAATCTATGTAAACTCTCTCTAGTTCTCTCGTGTGTGTGTTCTCTCTCTTGTTCTGTGAGAAACTATGTGCTTATATAGGCAGCAAGATACAGCAACGACGAAACTCAAGAAGAGTATCGACGAAACTCTAGAGTTTCGTCACATGTTCTCGGCGAAACTTGAGGTTTCATGGCCCATGGCTTCGAGGAAACCTTGAGGTTTTCGGCCCAACCAGAGTTTCTCCATGTATTGGTTTAAGCCCAATGAGGTTTCGGCCCAAATGATGACTATATAAACACACACACAAACAACTAATACTCTGAATGCAACATGCACTGTTCGTTTAATGTTTACAAAACAAATGAGATAAACTTGACAGACCCAAATAGGATAGGAGGATATCCGGCTTGCTCTTTATTCTGTAAATGTGTCGAACCGAACGAGTTGCGTCCAAGGGGGAGTTTGTTGATACACCTTATGTGGACGTGGTTCGTTCGGTTCGACACGTTTACGGAATAAAGAGCAAGCCGGATATCCTCCTATCCTATTTGGGTCTGTCAAGTTTATCTCATTTGTTTTGTAAACGTTAAACCAACAGTGCATGTTGCATTCAGAGTATTAGTTGTTTGTGTGTGTGTTTATATAGTCATCATTTGGGCCACGAAACCTCAAGTTTCGCCGAGAACATGTGACGAAACTCTAGAGTTTCGTCGCCTGTTAAGTTTCGTCGATATTCTTCTTGAGTTTCGTCGTTGCTGTATCTTGCTGCCTATATAAGAACATAGTTTCTCACAGAACAACAGAGAACACACACACGAGAGAACTAGAGAGAGTTTACAGAGATTATTTTGTAAACATTGTATTGTAACTGTTTCAAAGCATTAATACATTGTGTGTTAATCGTTGAGTCTCGTGTTCGTCATTTACGTGTTCGTAACTTGGTTTAACTTAACCGTTTGGATTCCGCACTTTCAGGTTTGTCAGAACACAGGAATAGAGGTTACTCGATACTCCGGGTGGACCTAACTTAACAGGCGACGAAACTCTAGAGATTCGTCACATGTTCTAGGCGAAACTTGAGGTTTCGTGTCCCATGACATCGATGAAACCTTGAGGGTTTCGGCCCAACCAGAGTTTTGCCATGTATTTGTTTAAGCCCAATGAGGTTTCGGCCCAAATGTTGACTATATAAACACACACACAAACAACTAATACTCTGAATGCAACATGCACTGCTCGTTTAACGTTTACAAAACAAATGAGATAAACTTGACAGACCCAAATAGGATAGAAGGATATCCGGCTTGGTCTTTATTCCGTAAACGTGTTGAACCGAAGGAGCCGCGTCCACATAAGGTGTATCAACAAATTTCCGTTTTGTTTTATAAGCATCGATGTTAGTGGTTAAAGCTGTAGTTTAAACACTAGTTTGGATAACCAAGTCTAATGCAGTGTTAGTTTGCAAATGATTGTTTGCCTTCCATTCTTCAATAAAGGTTACATATATTGAGTACAAAAGGATCCCTGTGATTTTAGGATATCACTATGATTTTGCCTATCACAATAATTTTGCATATCACATTAAATACAAAATTACATTCTAAATATATATATACCAATATATACTAATACTCCCCCGCAGTCGAAACGGGCGGCTCCCGAATATTGAGACTGGAACGAAAGTGGTCAAAAAGAACTTTGGGTAAGCCTTAAGTGAAGTGAAGATGTCCGCGATTTGATACCGTGAGGGGACATGCATGACTCGAACTTGACCTTTGGCGATCTTTTCACGAACGAAATGGATGTCCATTTAGATGTGTTTGGTCCGTTGGTGTTGAACAGGATTGCCGGCCAAGTAAATGGCGCTTATATTGTCACATTTAACTAGAGTAGCATATTTTGGAGGATGATGCAATTCAAGGAGCAGATTGCGGATCCAACAAACTTCGGAGACCACATTGGCTACACCCCGATACCCCGCTTCGGCACTTGAGCGGGATAAAGTTGGTTGGCGCTTTGAAGACCAAGATAATAGATTGTCACCCATGTAGACACAGTACCCGGAAGTTGAGCGACGTGTATCGGGGCACCCGCCCCAGTCAGCATCGGTATAGGCAACAAGAGATGCAGGTGACGATTTTTGAAGGTGTAGGCCGAAAGACAGAGTCCCTTTGAGGTACCGCAAAATACGTTTTAAGGAATTCATATGAGATGTCCTGGGAGCATGCATATGTAAGCAAATTTGTTGCACGGCATAGGAGATGCGGGTCGTGTGAAGGTTAAGTATTGAAGTTCCCGAGCCATGCTTCTGTATTCGGTGATGTTGTCCCATGGGGTACCCGAATTTCGGCTCAATTTTTGTTGGGTGTCAACCGGTGTAGCCGTGGGGTTGCAATCTGAAAGGCCCGCTTTTTCCAAAATTTCCCGAGCATATTTTTCTTGTGAAAGGAACATAGAATCACCATGTCTTGTAACCGAGATGCCAAGAAAATAAGTGAGGGGACCAAGGTCTTTCATGGCAAATTCTTTGGATAATAGATCCATAAATCGGTTCCGTAAAGCATCTGAAGAGGTGATTAATAGAATGTCATCCACATATAACAAGATAAATGCCATTTGCTTACCATCTTTAAATATAAACAGAGACTGATCACACTGGCTATGATGAAAACCCAAAGTTGAAACGTAATCCTCGAACCATTGGTACCATGCCCGAGGTGCTTGCTTAAGCCCGTAAAGAGACTTCTTAAGAAGACAAACGTGGTTCGGATATTGCGGATCACCAAAACCCATTGGTTGATGCATGTACACCGTTTCGTTTAATTGGCCATGAAGGAAAGCGTTTTTAACGTCAAGTTGATGAACTGGCCATGAATTAGAGAGAGCTAAGGAGAGCACGGTCCGTATTGTTGTTGGCTTGACTACCAGACTAAAGGTCTCCCCACAATCGATTCCGATTTGTTGAGAACGGCCATCACATACAAGATGAGCTTTGTACCTTTCGAGAGTCCCATCCGCATTCTTTTTATGCCGAAAAATCCACATGCTATGGACAATGTTCATTGTGGGTTGTTTGGGTACTAATTCCCATGTCCTGTTATTAATAAGAGCTCGATATTCATCAAGCATGGCACTTTTCCAGTCAGGATTAGAAAGGGCTTCGGTTGGGTTTCTAGGTAAAGGAGATATGGGTGTGGAGTGAGAGGTGTGGATATTTAAGTGTATTTTTGGTATTGTTATGCCAGACATGGATCTGGTGTGAATGGTTCGGGCGACTAGATGATCACTGGGTGGTTGAGCCGGGTTTGGGTCAGGTTGAGAAATAGGTGGGCTGGGTTGAGAAAGCGATGGTGGGTCGATATGGGATGGAGGGTGTGGGCCGATATGGGATGAAGAGTAGGGGGAGGTCTGTGGGCTGATAGGAGAGGAAAGGTGTGGGCTGATAGGAGAGGAAGCGTTTGTGCCGAGGGCTGTTGGGCCTGAAGTGGAAGGGGAGGCTGGGTCGTTGGTGTGTGCGGTGACAGTGGGTGTGGGGTTAGATGGCAAGTCCCAAATGAGAGGATAAGGATTGGTATTTAAGAATTCATATGATTTTGTGGGTTGATGACGTCCCGATATATATGTATTTGGTTGGTTTTGAGATTGTAACATTTCTACCCTCTGTGGTTGGAAGGATAGCCCAAAAATACACAAGAATTGAGTGATCCGCTAACTTGTGAATTGTGGTGGAGGGTATTAGGGGATAGCAAAGGCAACCAAAAGTGCGTAGGTGGGTATAAGTGGGATGAAGATTATAAAGATAGAAAGTGGGGGTAGAGTTATTTAGGACTTTAGTGGGTAAAATGTTTAAAAGATAAGTAGCGTGTTCAAGAGCATGAGGCCAAAGGTTGTGAGGAGTGGATGATTGAGAAGGAATGATTCTCATAATGTTATTTATTGATGGAACGAATTTTTCGTTCGGCTTTACCGTTTTGGGAGGACGTGTAAGGACAAGAGAAACGAAAGGTCATGCCGTTGGCGGTACAAAATTTATGAAATGACGTATTGTTATATTCCTGCCCATTTTCACATTGAAAACTTTTTATGGGCATTTGGAATTGAGTAGAGATAAGTTAATAAAATTCTAAAAATTTAGAAAAAACATGAGATTTGGATGATAAAGCATATGTCCACAAAAAGTTAGTTTTGTCATCTAGAAACAAAATGTAATTCTGACAACCGGTAGATGAAAGAACCGGAGAGGTCCACAAGTCACTATGAACTATATCAAATGGTAAATGAGTCAAAGAATAAGAATTATTAAACCGAAATTTAATATGTTTGCCGAAAACACATGGCTCACAAACATTAGAAAGTTTTGAATTATTAAAACAAGTATATAAAGTAGGTTTCAAACAACGCAAAACATTAATAGACGGGTGTCCAAGACGGCGATGCCAAGTATCTTGAGACACTTCAACAAAACTTTTGGCTTCAGAATTGGAGACTTGGGCTTGTGGACTTGAAGGTAGAGTGAGCGGGTAAAGATCACCATTGCTATCACATCGGAGGAGTGGTATCCGTGTGTGTGGAGATCCTTCACATAAAAACCAAAGGGATCAAAGTCGACTGAAACATTGTTGTCGGTGGTGAAACGGCGAACGCAGATCAAATTTTTAACAAGTTTAGGTGCATAAAGAATATCGTTAAGTTTAAATTTTGGAAAAGGGTATGGTAGGGTGTGATTTCCAATCGCATGAACTGGAATTTTAGTGCCATCACCAACGATTATGTTTTGAGCATTAACCTTATTAACACAAGACGTAAGATTAGAATTGTGATCCGACGGGTGAAGAGAGAGTGTGTTGAAGGCCTGATCCAACTCGGTTGGGGTGTAGGAAGCTTCTGTCGCAGCATAGGCATGAGGTTGGGATGGCCGTGAGCCTAGAATACCCAGTTGAGAGGTTGGGTTTGAATTTGTAGTGGGCCGAATTGATGGGGCAGTAGGGTAAGGACAGGGTGGGGCGGTCCAAAAGTAAGGGGCCCAAGGGGATGGTGGGAGGTTAGGGTATACGGCAGTTGAGGGAGTCCATGGATTAGTGGGCCATGGTGGGAGGGGAGAGGAGTTCCAGTGTGGGGTTTGGTTTCGGCCACGACCTCGGCCCCTTCCGCGACCTCGTTCACGGCCTCTAGTTGGGTTGGCAGATTGTTGGTGGGTAGTGGGTGGAGTAGTTAAGTGAGTAGTGGTTGCGGATATGTGAAGAGCTGCGTCATGAGAGACTCAGTTTGCTTTGGTGGTTTCTTCGAGAATTAATTGAGAACGGGCTTCATAGAAGGTGGGAAAGGGTTTGGTGTTTTGTATGATGGAAGCAATGCCCCCGTAGGCTTCATTCAAACCGGAGAGAAGTTGAATGACTAGGGTGCGTTCGGTGACCGGAGAGCCGACATTTGCCGACTGATCAGAGAGGACTTTAACTTCCTGGACATAAGCCGCCATGGAGGGAAACGAGTCAAGCTTGATGTTGGCAAACTTCTGTTGAAAGAGGACGGCCCGGGTGGCTTGATTGTCATGGAAGATGCTTTTTATAGCCGTCCATGCATAGTGAGCCGTTGAGTCCGGTCGCATGATGGGGCACAGAAGATAATTCGAGATGGTGCCATAGATCCATTGAACGACTATGGCATCGAGTCGCTTCCGGATATCATCGGAAATTGGTGCGGTTTGGGTATCTTTGTCTTTGTCCGTGGATGCGGAGGCAGCGGCTTGAGGGGGAGAAAGGCGGTCGATTACTTCATGAGCACGGCAGTGAATTTTAAAGAGCTCCGCCCAAGAGGCGTATTGGCTGGTGTCAACTTCAAGTGTGATGGGTATGAAATTCTTGATGTTGTTCACGGTAATAGCGGGGTAGGTTTCGGAATCCATTGGGGAAGAAAGAAAGAAAGGGTGGCGGATTGGTGGCTGCCGGCACAAAAGGGAGGAGAAGGTGTGCAGGGTCGAGAGAAGAGAAAAAAAGAAACTTACACTGATACCATGTAAGTTTGCAAATGATTGTTTGCCTTCCATTCTTCAATAAACGTTACATATATAGAGTACAAAAGGATCCCTGTGATTTTGGGATATCACTATGATTTTGCCTATCACAATAATTTTTCCTATCACATTAAATACAGAATTACATTCTAAATATATATATAACAATATATACTAATATGCAGATCACTAGGTGGGAGGACACAGTGTCCTACAAGTGATAATTGTTGACTCAATCATCAAGACAAAGCCATGTGACATTGGCCTTCTTCACTACTTATTGTCCTCAAGACCATATAATTATTCATGTTGATCTCCTGTTTGGATTGTGACTGAATATGGATGTCCACAAATCCTTTATAATTTTATTTTCAAGATACAAGACCATGTGTGTTGGTTTTCCCGTCCATGTGCCCCTGTCTATTATGTACCTCATTATATCTTCTTGGTATGTATATATATCATTCATCATGCACAATACAACCACATCTTCCTAGAAAATCATCTACAATATCACCAAACCAGAAGCAATACTTTGATTTTTTTTCTTCCATAACACACGTTTCCAAGTGAAACAGACTCACGCTATCTTGAAAATATGGCCATCCGTATGCCTCGTATCATTCAAGCAAAAAAAATTCTGAGGCGGTCATTATCTAATGGAAGCAGAACTCCAACATATACGGACATCCCAAAACGCTATTTTGCAATTTATGTTGGGGAACAAGAGAAGAAGCGGCATGTGGTCCCGGTATCACTATTAAGCGAACCTATGTTTCAGGAGTTACTGCATCAGGCGAAGGAAGAGTTTGGGTACAACCACCCAATGGGCGCGCTCACAATTCCATGTAGTGAAGACAAATTCGCGGATCTTGCTTCTCGTTTGGGAGCATGCTAACATGTATACATTTATCTTTATAACCGCAGTTTTGTAAACAGCTAACAATTAGGAACACTTTATAGATAGATGTAAATAGAGAATTGTTCCAGTTGAATGAAATTTAACTTGGATGTATTTTTGAGTTGAAGGAATCTTAACTTTTTTTAATTGCTGGTTTTCTTAAAAAAACAAACCTTGTGATCAGCTAGAGATAAAGGAAAACAAGTGGATACTTACAAAGAGAGTTACGTTTCTTATTTTGTCACTCAAACTGACACTGCACTCAATCAACTAAATTTTACACCAGGAAGAGACATCCATTATACATAAGTCACTCACTGAACTAAAACAAAACAAACACATGTCTTCACATCATTTGTTAACAATATGGTCTCAGATTACACCAGAGTGAAATTCAAATTATGATAATTACCTTGCACAGGAACGAATCTCACCTGTTAGTGTTTTACATGTTCTTGTAATACTTGTAAATGATGTCCACATAAGCATGTTACAGGAACAACAAAGGCAACATTTCTGACCACTACAATCATTAGACAAGAAAAAATCAGCACACTGCAACTTGACTACATGTACAAAGATATGATTTAAAGGAGATGTTCTAAAAGTTCGCTTGTCATATGTAATGATCAACCTGGACGAGACATCCAAATAACGTTTCCTGGAGGTTCTTGGTATTGCAAAACCCTACAAATCAAGAGATGATTAATTATTTTTGACATATTCAATGGGCAAACTTTACACAGAGTTATATTTTATATATCTTGGTTGAGAATTAATAGGTTAACGAATGAATATCCGAGGGGCCAGGGACGATTTTCAAACCACTAATTTGGATAACCAGCTGAACCATTGGTCCTTAGGTGGTAAGACACAATGACCCAATATGGAATTTTTGGTTGAAATGCCAAGACACATGCATGTGATATTGGTCCTCTTATTCACTAGTTAATGTGATAAGAACTCTGACCATATATATTTCCTGGTATAGTCCTTCTTTGCTTGCCAGTGGAGATTGGTGTCCACAAAAGCATCCATAATTTTATTGTAGGGACCCAAAACCATGTGTGTCTGCTCTATCCTCCATATGTCACCGTCTATTGTGAAATCATCATTATATCCTGTTCTTATATAAAGCGTTCAGCATTCCCAATACAACCACATCAAAACTCATCTACAACATCATATCTTTCACCAGGAAGCGCTATTTCGATTCTTATCTTCCTTCAACAACTTTTGTAAGTGAGCAGCCTCTAGCTTCCTTCAAAACATGGCCATATGTATGCCACGCATCATTCAAGCAAGAAAAATTCTCAAACGGTCCCTCTCTAATGGTAGCACCACTCCTGCATCTATGGACATCCCCAAAGGCTATTTTTCCATTTATGTTGGAGAACAAGAGAAGAAGCGGTTTGTGGTGTCTGTATCACTACTAAGCGAACCTACCTTTCAGGAGCTACTGCATCAGGCAGAAGAAGAGTTTGGGTACAACCATCCAATGGGCGGGCTCACGATTCCCTGTAGTGAAGATGTATTCACAGATTTGGCTTCTCGTTTGGGAGCATTTTGACTTGTATACATCTGTCTATATCTACAACAGTTTTGTAAACATCTAACCAGTAGGAACCATTTATAGTTGTAAATTTAGATCATTGATCCAGATGAATGAAATTTAATTTGGATATTATTTTGAGTTCATGGTATTCTATATTTTATAACATGGTTTTATTTGAATAAGAAGAGAGTTAGTAGCTAGTTAAAAAGGTTTAACTGGATAGCTACACTGAGAATTACATGCTCTCACATTTAGATTAAACCTGACAATAAGAAGATGTTTATACCTAATCCAGATCCTGCCTTGTAAAAAGCATTCAAATAAAGCCAAAGTTACACGTGTACGAGTCCCGAATTTGTTAACAATACAGACTCAGTTTAAATGTTTCTCATGTTTGAAATTTCTATTAATATAATTACCATTTGTTGGTGCACTTGTGTCTGTACTTTGTCTGTATTTTGTCATGATACCAAACGATGTCTTTGTTAGTCTTGTAAGTTTGACCAAGTCAACCATCCTCCGGTTTGACTTGGACAAACAGTTAACAAAATGGTTGTAATATGTCTGTGTCGAAGGATGTGTCATCGAAGGATTGTTTATATCCTTCGATGAGCTCGAAAGATAAACCTTCGATGGATGAACTTCGAAGGATATCATCCTTCGAGGTATATGTGATCCTTCGGTAGGTTTCTGGTCGATAGATGATCCTTCGATCAGTCTACCTGATCCTTCGACCAGACGATCTGTGTTGGGTATATATACCCATGTAATGTGTTCACTTCTTCTTTAGAGACACTAGAAAGACAGACAAGAGAGAACACACACGAGAGATAGAGAGTTTACAGAATAGATTTGTAAACATTGCATTGTAACAGATCCTTTCATCGTATTAATACAAGAGGTGTTAATCGTTGAAGATTGTGTGTTGTGTTTGTGCTTGTTCTATCTCGGTTTGCATGCTAGCTTGGATTCCGCACTTGCTAGTGTGTTAGACATAACAAGGAATAGGTTTAACCTCAACCTCCGAGGGACCTACAAGTGGTATCAGAGCCGTGGCTCTTTTCCTTGTTAAAAAAACCGAGTTTATACAAGACTTTGGAGTGTTTTGGACAAAAACTCACATGGTTTAGCACCGGACAATGTTCATTGTGGGTTGTTTGGGTACTAATTCCCATGTCCTGTTATTAATAAGAGCTCGATATTCATCAAGCATGGCACTTTTCCAGTCAGGATTAGAAAGGGCTTCGGTTGGGTTTCTAGGTAAAGGAGATATGGGTGTGGAGTGAGAGGTGTGGATATTTAAGTGTATTTTTGGTATTGTTATGCCAGACATGGATCTGGTGTGAATGGTTCGGGCGACTGGATGATCACTGGGTGGTTGAGCCGGGTTTGGGTCAGGTTGAGAAATAGGTGGGCTGGGTTGAGAAAGCGATGGTGGGTCGATATGGGATGGAGGGTGTGGGCCGATATGGGATCAAGAGTAGGGGGAGGTCTGTGGGCTGATAGGAGAGGAAAGGTGTGGGCTGATAGGAGAGGAAGCGTTTGTGCCGAGGGCTGTTGGGCCTGAAGTGGAAGGGGAGGCTGGGTCGTTGGTGTGTGCGGTGACAGTGGGTGTGGGGTTAGATGGCAAGTCCCAAATGAGAGGATAAGGATTGGTATTTAAGAATTCATATGATTTTGTGGGTTGATGACGTCCCGATATATATGTATTTGGTTGGTTTTGAGATTGTAACATTTCTACCCTCTGTGGTTGGAAGGATAGCCCAAAAATA
>JARYGA010013736.1:0-33312 GCA_030545235.1 Helianthus tuberosus
TAGGTGTATAATAAATCTCGACCGTACAACACCCGTCCAATCGCACAAGCCCTTTTGGGCCGAACACCTTGTCCTTTGTTATGCGAACCCGTAGCCAAGGGCAACCCAAAGTTGGGATTGGCCCATTCCTCTTATGTGCATACAAACACCCATTAGTGGGATTGGTTTCTCATAATTTGCAAACTCAAGAACACACACAAAACCCTAAGCTCTCTCCTCTCCTCCCTCTTGTCCGGCGGCAACACTTCCTTGTACTCGAAGCCTTCTTCTGTTTGCAACGTGATTTTCCTTGCCCCAACTTCACATGGCGCACGTCTGGTTAGTGTCTTGTTATTGCTGTATGATCTTTGTCATTTTGTTATCATGTGATTAACTAGGGTTTCATGCTAGAAAATATGCTAACAAACTTGTAAACAGGAAGTTTGGTTCGATGTTTATACGATGAAACTGTCATTGTTTAATGATTTGAATCATATAATGGAAAAGGATGAACTTAGGGGATATGATAATCGCATGACTTAATTTTGATACGCTTCGTATGATTAGAATCGAGTATGTACCATTGGAATTATGATTTATGGTTGTTGCTTGGTATTATTGATTTGATGTTACATAAGAACTAGAATTTGCATGATAATAATCAAGTTCATAAGGATGATGGTTTAATCAGATGTTTTGAATGATGAGTTGTTAGTGATTGTGCTTGATTAGAGAATAATTAGGGATCATAAGAATTAATGGTGAAACCTTGATTTGATCGATAAATGCAAAGTTTGAAACTGTTAGAATTGATTGTGCTAAATAAAGAATGTAACCGATTGCCTTAGATTTAGAGATTCCATAACTGATCACACAATAGCAATCGCACAAGCTTTCTGATCGCACAAGAGCTCAATCCCACAAGAGCTCAGTCGCACAAGTGAATCGCACAAGCTCGGATATGTTAGGGTACAACTGTTAAAACACTAGGTACAACACAATACTACATGATCGCACAACATATTGTGGATCACACAAGCGGGTGCCGATCGCACAAGATGTTGGGCCACACACAATGTATTAGGTTAGGTGATGTTGTTGGGCCGAGTAGCCTAAAACCTAATCGTACAAGTTAAATGTTTGTTTAGTAGTTTGGGCCGCACAAGATGTGGGTTGCATGTTACTAGGCCGGGTATGTTGTTGGATCGCACAACCCATTGTGAGTCGCACAAGATTGTGCTGGACGCACAACAGGTTGGGCCGGGTGATTATTGGGCTTTTTTTGCTCGCACAAGATGATTGGGCTCGCACAAGCTCAACGGCCCAATCATCCGAGTCGCACAAGTTGGACCTTATATGTGTACTTGACTGTTAATGTGATCTATGTGTATGCCATGATCGTTATGTGTTCGTGACTTGCTAGCTTATGTGCAAACTTACGTGCACTATTTGAACCTAGACCTGACTTGTATGGTAACCATGTTAGGACGTGGTTGACCAATAGCAGCTCGATTGACCTTTTGTGTATCTGCCGAGCTAACCTAAGGTGAGTTCACACTTTTTACAAGGCATGGGATTCCTGGTGGTTGGGAATGGGTAAAGTATTTAATCGGAAACTGCGTGACCTCCTGGGTTGGAACACGTACTACATCCTCTTTATTGAAGGGTGATAACATGTACTAAGGATTTAATCGGAACCTGCGTGATCTCCTGGTTTGGGGACACGTACCACATCCTCTTTATTGAAGGGTGATAACATTGATACTAGACCAAAATCTCTATCATGAAGTCCCACATTTTTATATCGACTTAATCGCCGGGCCAATGGCGAGCGGGTCATTAGTTAGATAGCGCTATTTAGGTTTAACAAGACTCACACCATGCCGCAGAGGACGGGCGTGAACTAATGGATCTGGGCACTAGTCAATGATGATAGACATTGACGTTAGGGCACCAACTTACTTCAGTCAGTGGTCGATATGGTAACGGGTCTAGTGGATAACATGGGGTAGCCCCCACTGCTTATGGTTTGGGAAACAAGGAACTGATCAACTACTGATTTTCAAATGAACTTATGGTTTTTGGAACAACTTTAAAATGAACATCAACTGTGAACTCGCTCAACTTTGTTGCCGACTCGTTGTTACATGCCTTGCAGGCCTTTAGGTGCACATTGTTGGAACTTGCTGTCTGGGAGGCTGGAGTGGTCATGGGTCGAAAAACATGGAAATCTCAATGCAAACTTACTGGGTTATGTACAAATGGTTTACGAAATACTTAACAAATGAGTTATGCTTTCGCTGTATTCAATGAATGATATGTAATATTTGTTACACTTTACATTAATGAATGAAAGTTTTCTTTAATTATATTTATGAGTTCAACGTGATTGGTGGCTTGGATTTTGGTACGTCACACGCCCCGCGGTGATTCCGCGCGTGGTATTTTGGGGGTGTGGCAGAAATCTGCAAATCATAAACCCTTCTACACTTTGAACAATGTGGGCTAAATCTGAGATTAAAGTGTTGCTCAGATTTAAAACTCATATTCAGATCAACAGGACAACAACGGCGCCGCCATCAACAACGAAACTGTTATCAGCAACGAAACTACTTATATGCGATTAAAAAACCGTCATCAACAACAGCACTTCAGATCTATCGGTGGCTGGAAAGCTTTTTCGAAGCTCTGAACCTCATCCTACCCATTTTCTCATTGATTCAAACCCGGGTGGAGGTGGTGGGGTTTGGTGGACGGATTTGGTGGCGGTGGTTACTGGATGCGGTAGTGCTGGTGGCTGGGATATGGTGGTGATAGCTGGTTTTAGTGGTGGTGGAGGTTGGTTGAAGATAGAGAGAAAGAGGAGAGAGAAATACCTAATAGAAAGAGTTAGGGTTTGATGTGTATTTATATATTTTATTTTTTAAATAAATAAGTAAAATTACTATTCCACTACAAGAACAGGGCACTTTTACCGGCGACAGGTGTCGCCGGTATTGACCACCTTTATCGCCGCTATAGACTTTTAGCGGCGACATGTGGCCGGTAAAACGTCGCCGGTATTACTGGGACGCTATTAACATTGGTCGCTAAAGGTTTAAAGGCAATAGCGGCGACAGATGTCGCCGCTAAAAGTCTATTTTTTTTAATACAGCAGCTGTATATACAGCTGCCCAGCCGGTTTTACGGCCGAAAAACAAAACCTGCCTATTTTCAAACAACGCAAGCATACGCTATGAACATAATCAACATATACTAAAGGTAATATACTTAAAAACTACGTTTAAGTCGTACATTATATCCTACAACGTTTAATTAAATCGAAATCATACATTAAAAACAAGTCACTCATCGTCATCGTTATCGTTGGGTTCATCGTCGGATTCATTATCGAATAAGTTGTCATAATCGTAGTCTTTTGACTTTCCTTTTCCTTTTCCTTGTGAAGCAAGATAGTTGTTAAGTTGGTTAAAAAATGACGGGGTTTGGAACAAGCTGTTAACAAAATCCTACAATAATAGATAGCAAAACGTATATTAGCATATTAATTAACGCTACCAACATATATTTAACAAGGAAACATGCGTTCGTTTGTCATTTTATAAATTGCGTAGTTTACCTCGGAAAAGGGTTCTTGCGTCCGAGCTTGCGAAGACGACATGTTAGATGACGAGTGCGAGGACGTGTTGGAAGAAGGTTTAGGCCCCATCCCACGATACCATCCTCGGCGCTCTCCCAACGCTTCTTGATACGGGGCAATTGGAGGACCATCGCCGCTCCATTCATCTGTGGCCTGTTGTATGTTCCGCTGTATTTTACGAAGATGATTAAATATATATGTGTGTATATATATATATATATATATTTGTTATAGAAAATAATACTTAAAAGAAATACTTACGTAATTTTGTTCAGCAACCGGATCAACCCAATTCCCTTGATTGTCCGTGTGGGTTTTAGCATACGTAGGTACCCAATCCAAATTCTGTTTAACATTACACTTAGATTAGACATTAAATAAAAAAAAGCTTGCACACACGCACACATACATAAAACATTACATTTTTATAGGCGGTGCTACCGTACGAAGATGTCCCCCCACGGTATGGGAATTGTTGTTTATCGCGTGCTTTTTTGTTGGCCTTGCTTCTTTTAATATAATCTTGTTGCCGGAAACCTTCGATGGTTCTCAACCAGTTTTCATAGGGCATATCCACGGGATGGTGTACCCTTGCACTCTCAAGATCATCGTAACCTCCCTTGCTATCAAATAATTGTCTAGCTTCATGCTTGCGGTCATTGTATCGCTTCATAAGCACAGTCCTTATACCACCCTTCAAGTTTTTCGCGTCATAATCACGTTCCACTTCATCAAGATTGAAATTTTCCTACAAATTAAATAAAAGAGTTAAAATATCATATATAAATTAGATTTGCATGTGCTATAAAATTTTATGCATATAACTTATTTACCCGTAAGTGGTTCATGACGGCATCCTTGTAATGTGGTTCAACAGCATCCCATCCAATTTTATCAAACGGGATGGCCCGCCACATATACAAGCCGGCCTCCCTTGAAAACATGTCTCTTGATCTACCAACAGGGGTAAACGTGACCTGTCGATCAAACGTAAGCGACACAGGCCCCCCCGCTTTTACTAGACGCCGTAGTGCTTCGTTTTTAGCTTTCCCCCTAACCTTCTTTCGGGGAACCGCTGCAATTAAAACAAAAATAATTAGTAACAACATTTATAATATATAAAATATAAGGACTACAAAATAATTTAGTAAAAAACTTACCGTCTGTCTCGTGTGTGCCACGAATCCCACCAGGAGGAAGCGGTGGATCACCAGCGCCGTCACCCCCATGTCCCCATGGGGCCACATCAGCCATCAGATACGCGAATATCAACAATACCGAAAACATAATCCCTATAAAGTTACAAATGTTACAGCATGTGTATCTAATACAAATTAAGCGAAAGTACAACAACGGTAACTCAAATTCAAATAAATATTTCAAACAAGTGTTTATCAATTACAAATCAATATAAATTACAATAACTTTTCTTTTAGTCAGACTCCACATAATCGGGATCATCCTCATCACAATCAGCCTCGACCTCATCACAATCAGTCTCGACCTCAAACACTTCATCGACGGTAGCCGTTGGGGGATCAACTTCAATTGAAGGCTCACCCGCAGTAACATGAGAAGATCCAATTTGAAAGAATTGGGTCAAGTCAATGACAAGTGGACAGTCAGATGAAGAGTTGTTGTTGACAACGTCATTATCTTCTAAGCCTTTGTCAACATTTTGAACCTTATTGACGCGGTCATCATCACTTAATGGCCGATCCCAAATTCTTCGATGATTAACATTTTCGACTACCCACCTATGTTTGTTTTTTTGGTTTCGAGACGTTTCTTGGATGAAGAACACTTGTTTGGCTTGCGAAGCAAATATGAGTTGATCGTCTTTGTCCCATTCACGTTCAGTGCTTATACTGGTGATATTATTGTCATGGTTTACACCCCTTCCAGTATCAAACCACTTGCACCGAAATAGGACAGTTGAATAATTATTTGTATAACGCAACTCAATAATTTCTTCTAATTGGCCATAAAATTTCACACCGTTCTCTCCAACCACTTCCACCCCAGATTTTTGCGTTGTGCATTTTGCATCACGTTCAAGTGTCTTATACCTAACACCGTTGACTATGCAAGCAGTGTAAGTGTATGCAGTCATTTTCGCACAAATTGAAAGAGCATACAACTCCGGGTGGAATTCTGGAGAATTTTGTGTTTTCATCGAATGTACCTAACAAATATAGAGTAATAATGTTTGTTATATATGTATTACCTAGCAAGTGTAGAGTAATGAGTGTTATATATGTATTATACCTTATGGAGAAACCATCCCGGAAATTTGGTTTTAAGATCATCTTGGGGATGTGTATGTTTGAATTCACTACATTGATGACAAATATAAGAAAGGAATGAAAAATACCAATTAACAGATTATGAAAAGTTAAAGATAGAAGCACTCACTTCATGTACTCCCTAACTTCTGCGCAATTTTCGAGGACAAACCATTCCATCTTGCTTTTTTCAATGAATGATAGATATTTGTCCTTTGTTGCGCCAACAGGACGACATTTGGACTCAAACACCCATAACTTTCTTTTTTCAACAACGACATCAGCGTTTCTATCTGGGCGATTGAACTTAGTCTGAACATCTTTAAGGTACATTGAACAAAATGTTAGAGCTTCTTCAAACACATAACGTTCAGCTATACAACCTTCAGGCCTTGCCGGGTTTTTGACATAGTTCTTTAGTTTTTTCATGTACCTTTCAAATGGATACATCCATCTAAAAGCTACTGGACCTCCCGCAATCGCTTCATCAGGTAAATGCACAAGTAAATGAACCATAATGTCAAAAAACGCAGGTGGATAGATCATCTCTAACTTGCATAAGATGGTAACAATGTCATCCTTTGCTTTCTTCATATCATCCACCGATAGTGTTCTAGAGCAAAGTTGCTTAAAGAACATACAAAGGTCTACTATTGGTGTAGATGTATCTTTAGTCAAAAGCCCTCTAACCCCAATCGGTATCAAACGTTGCATGAGGATATGACAGTCATGAGATTTCAACCCGGTAATGTTAGCATTGTTATCTGTCACCCTCTTACTGATATTAGATCCAAACCCATCTGGTAATTTAACATTTTTTATAAACTGACAAAAAAGTTTTCGATCATCGGACTTGAATGAGTACTTTGGGTGGGGACTTAAGAACTTGCCACCCGATTGTTTCAGCCATTGTGTCGGCCGAATGTTTAGTTTTTCCAAGTCGGACCGCGCATTTGGCGTGTCTTTGCTCTTATCGTTCATTAGAAGAGTACCGAGCAAGCTGTCGCACACATTTTTCTCTATATGCATTACATCTAAGTTATGTTTCAGCTGCAGAGAAGACCAATACTCAAGGTCAAAAAATATGCTTCTTTTGGACCAGTTCAACTCGAAATCTAACCGGGTTATCCTCCCACCTCCAAAATCCGGATGCTTGCCTGGTAGACGATTAATTAAACGACCGAGTTGAGCTTCTATGTCAGCTGGGCTAAACTGTCTCGGAGGGTCTCGTGTCTCGGGTCTCCCGTTAAAGTCGAGACTTGTTCTCCAAGGATGGTTGGCATCTAAGAACCGGCGATGACCAACATAAGCACATTTACCAGTTACACGTATTGAAGGAGTGTCTTGGTTACAAGTTGGGCATGCCATGTAGCCTTGTCCGCTCCAACCTGATAGACTACTACGGGCTGGAAAGTCATTTATGGTCCATAACAACGCCGCCTTCATTGTGAAGTATGTGTTTGTTGCTGCGTCTTTAGTACGTACACCTGTCTGCCACAATTGCTTAAGCTCATCCACTAACGGTCTAAGGAAAACGTCCATGTCTTTCCCCGGTGATTTAGGGCCAGGAATCAACAAGGTCAACATGAATGTGGACTCTCGCATGCATAGCCAGGGAGGCAGATTATATGTGGTGAGTATAACCGGCCACGTGCTATGAGTCGAGGATCCACTACCGTTGATAAAGGGATTAAAACCGTCAGCTGCAAGCCCTAAGCGAACATTTCGTGGCTCCATCGCGAAGTTTGGGTACTTTTTATCAAAGTCTTGCCATGCAGATCCATCAACTGGATGACGCATAGTCCCATCTTCCGATCGTCCGGTACTATGCCATATCATATCTTTCGCTGTGTGCCTTGAACAATACAAACGTCGTAGTCTAGGCGTCAAAGGAAAGTATCGTAACACCTTACGAGCCACCTTCGTGCCTTTTGTGTCTTTATCGACCCATCGACTCTCATTACAAACGGGACAATTTTGCGAGGACTCGTTTTCTTTCCAAAAGAGAGCACAATCATTTGTGCACACATCTATCATCTCATATGCCAAACCAATCTTCTTAAATGTCTTCTTAGCTACATAATACGAAGGGGGAATCTTGTTGCCTTCTGGCATTGACTCTCGCAACAACGAGAGGAGTCGATCTACTCCTTCATTTTGAAAATGGTACGTATCCTTTATATTCAAAAGCTTTGCTAAAAAGTCGATAGAAGAAAACTTGGTACAACCAGGATATAATTCTGTTTCAGCTTCCTTTACCATGTCTTCAAAATCATCAACAACACCGCTACTATCTCCATTCGAGTTCTCTTGGTTAAGGTATGTATCTTCTTCCATACGCTCCCCCCTAATGTCTTCAATAACGTTTACCATACCGTCTTGTGGCGCAACATCGTTTACTTCTGCAATTGGAGTTGTGGCCCTGTGATAGGTCCACTTCGTGTATTCCTTCCAAAAACTGTTAATACTCAAATGGTATTTCATTTCTGCCATAGTTTTTAAGCCAGAATTTTTACATTTGGTACACGGACATCTAACTTCATCGTGGTTTTTTATCACTCTTTCACACATCTCGATAAATGACTCGAGTCCTTGCTTGTATTGAGGTGAATGACGTGAGGAATCAATCCAACTTTTATCGATAGGCATTATGCAACTGAAAGAAAATCTAATTTAGGATTAACAAGACAAGGGTAGGCTGCTAAACCCACTTTTTGAACACTTTATCTCATATGTGAATGTGTATTACATGATTGTTTGTTTAAGAAAAATTCGGCAGCATTTCCTCTTAGCTCCCAAGTATACATGTAATGATATATATACCCGAGGAGCAAAGAGAAAATGATAACCGAATCCTTCTTAAACAAACAATCATGTAATACACATTCACATCCTAAATGAGATAAAGTATTCAAAAAGCAGTCCCAAGATAAACGGGGACAACCCGAAATTAATTTCTAAATCAATTTCGGGCGGGTATTTCTAAGCTCGCTATGTTTAAAATGATTAATTCAAACACGGGCACAGTTTTTTAAGCTTGTTATGTTCTTAATGATTGTTTTAAATTTTGGGCGGAACGTTATGTTTTAAATCATGATTTCAATTTCGATTGGGTGTTTTCTTAGCTCGTTATGTTTGAAATGATGAATTCAATTTTGGCGGGTATTTTCTATGTTCGTTATGTTTTAAATGATGATTTTAATATAAAGAGGGCATTTCCTAACTAATATATATTTGTCAAATTTAAATATAAATGTTTTAAAACCTAAACACAAATATACCTACATACATACATTCATTCATACACTTACATACCCACATACATGCTTACATACACCTACATACACAAATACATAGACTTTCATATACTCATTTTCTCCAAATACACATACATTATACATTTGACATACAAACATTCATCCTTACATACACATTTGCATACTTTATACAAACATACATACTAACATACACATTTTTCACCAACATACTAACATACACCTACATAAATACATTCATTCAAACACTTACATACCCACATACATGCTTACATACACCTACATACACAAATAAATAGACTTTCATATACTCATTTTTTTTCAAATACACCTACATTATACATTTGACATACAAACATTCATCCTTACATACACATTTGCATACTTTATACAAACATACATACTAACATACACATTTTTCACCAACATACTAACATACACCTACATACATACATTCATTCATACATTTATTTACATCCTAAACTAAAAATTATACAATTTCTAAACTAAAAATAATACAATTTACATCCTAAACTAAAAATTATACAATTTCTAAACATATTTACATCCTAAACTAAAAATTATACATACTAACATACACATTTTAGAATTATACATACTAACATAAATCGTCAAAATTATACATACTAACATACACATTTTCACCAACATATTTACATCCTAAACAAAAAATTATAGAATTTCTAAACTTTAAAAAAAATACATATAAAACTAACCGTTTTTTTCAGGTTTCAAGTAGGTGTCGCCGCTGAGACGAGGTGGTGCCGGAGAAGTTTCGGTGGTGACCGGAGAAGAGATGGTGGTGATCCGAATATTCTTCCATAAACACAAATATACACAAAAACGAGCAAAGATTAAAGCCTATAACATGTAAATAACAAAATATAGAAGAGATTTAACAAAAAAAATAAGTTAAACTAACCGATTTGGTGAAGAAACTCGGTTCTCCGGCGGTAGATGAAGAGTTTGGGGGGAAAAGTCAAGGAGGAGGGAAGAAATGGCGCTGTATAGTCTTTTTACGGAAACACTTTTACCGGCGACGGACTGTCGCCGCTACTGATTCCTTTGTCGCCGCTATTAGGTTAACCAGGGTTAACCAGGATAAGATTTGTGTGGCTGGGGATTAAAGTGGGACACCTACCTTTAGCGGAGAAAGGGTGTCGCCGCTATTAACCCTAATCCGTCGCCGGTATTGCCTCTTTAATCCCCAACCGTTAGATCAGAATAATGATCAACGGCTGGGGTTTGGGTTTGACGCGGATCGACCAATAGCGGCGACAGCTGGCCTGTCGCCGCTAAAGGTGTCGCCGGTAAAAGTGGTCTTTTCTTGTAGTGTTCTACCCTTATGTGCTAAGCACATGATCAAACTTAACTTAAAATTTTAACCATGTTAGTGTTAAAGGACCTATGGTGTAATAAGTTTAACAAATAAAGGATTGTGACTGTAATTATTAAACTTAAAGGTCATCTATTGTAATTCAATAGAAACATAAAGGATGAAAAGTGTAATTTATCCTAAATAATATATATTAAGACTGCACAATTTGTTTATGTAATCCTATGTTTTAATATATTTTATTGAGAATTTAGTTTTTAGCTAAAAGAATATATTTTTTAATATAAAAAGAGTAAATTACCATTTTAGTCACTGAGGTTTAACTAAAATTGTCACTTTATTCCAAATAGCTTTTTTCTTATCATTTTAGTCCAAATAATTTTATTTTCTGCCATTTTAATCCCTAACTATTGTCATTTTTCGCAATTTTCATCGACCACAACCACCACCACCTACCGCCACCCACCCCATCATAAACTTCTATCATCGCCACCACCTGCCTGCATCGTCAACACCCACCATCACCCCCACTATTTCCACCACCACCGGCTACTTGCTTTACCTTTTATCGAATTTCTAATTCGTATCGACGTTGTTTTGTAATACTATTGTGCTGTTTTGCTTCCTTATTATTGCCTTCTTTGTTCTTCCGCTACATATAACTAATATATCAAAAATTACTCATTGTACAAAGTTTTATTTTCTGATAGATATATAAATTAATGACTGAAATTATACCCTTCTTTTCTCATATGTATGCATCGAGTATGTTTGATATGGAGTTCTAGGAGCTTCTAGCTTTAACCTTTTAAGAAAAAAACTCATACTCAATAAAAAGTCTTGTTTGGTTGAAGAAGCTTGAATCTTTTAGGTTAGGAGCTTCAATCTTTTGGTTGAACGCTCATACTAGTAGCGTTTAGAAGGAGCTACAAGCTTTTAGAAAAAATTAACTATTTTAACCTCTAAAGATAATGAACTTTTTAGTTATGTCCATTTTAGTCATTTTATATATTTTATTAAAAGCTACAGCTACTATGCTAAAAACCTAAATATATCTAAAAAGCTACAGCCACCAGCTATCAGCTTACAGGCACCAGCTTCAGTCTTTAGCTTTCAGACATCAGCCACCAGCTATTTTGTCAAACATACCATGTATAAAAATTATGTATGTATATAATTAAAAAAATGTGTAGTTTATTTTTATTTGTCAGATAAATTACGTTTCCTTAGATTTACTATTTATATTAGACTGTTGTTAGACGTGATTTATTTTTCAAAATAAGACAAATGTTTGCATGGTTACATTCATTCCACTAGTAATCACTGTTCCATCAATATATCTTTGTTTAAAAATTCACAAAACATGGATCATCATGACCTCATATCAACTCACTTATTTAGTTATTTATTATTATCACTTCACTCGTTCAACTCCTCACCTCTATAAATACCTCCACCCCAAATCACATACAAATTAACAAACCCTAAAACACTAAAGAACTATCCAAAACAAACAATTATGACATCGGTGCCTGCAGTCCGGGCGACAACAAGCGGTGGTGGTGGCGGAGGTGGAGGTGGAAGCAGGTGGTGTCCCACCCCGGAGCAGGTGATGATGCTAGAGGGAATGTATAGAGGTGGCCTGAAAACACCAACAGCAACTCAGATACAACAAATCACAGCAAGATTGTCTATTTATGGCAAAATTCAAGGCAAAAATGTTTTCTACTGGTTTCAGAATCACAAGGCTCGTGACCGCCAAAAGCTTAGAAAGAAATTAATGCTGTTGTATCAGCAACATCGTCTTTATCCTACTCATCAGGTAGCAATTATTCAACTTTTTTTTTTTTTTTTTTTTTTTTTTTTTTTTTTTTTTGTGAATCATTCTTCATATGTTGATTTGCATTATGTACATAGAAAACTTATTGCAGCACATGATTATTGTAGGGTTTGTGAAAATTCAGTAGATATACAATGTTATAACTAATTCAGTAGATAATTATTACAAACTAGAAAACTCTTTTTTTAATTTTTTAAGTTTAAGTCTATCACTTGCATTTTCATTCATGGTATATATATAAAACTTACAAACCCTTTTTTGTAATGTACTGTGGCCAAATTTCCAGCGTTTCCATGACATACATATGCATTATTATATGTATATATGTACGAGTGTGTATATATAGATACCTACATGTATATTATGTATGCATATGTATATACGTTTATGTGATATTCATAGTAGGAATTTCAGAAGAAGATAGTTGGAGATGGTATCTCCTTTTTCTTTCTTTTTCTTGTGGTTTGCAGACGGAATTCCTTTTGTAGTTATTTTTTTTAATAACAAAATGAAGTAAGGAAACTTGTTGCATAAGAAGGAAAACAAAGAAACAATTTAGAAATGATTAAACTTTATTAACTCATGTTAAATAAAAAAAAAAGAGTTAAATACCATTTTAGTCCCTCTGTTTTGGGTCATTTTGCTAGTTTAGTTCAAATGTTTCATTTTTTGCCTGTGGGTTCAAAAAAGTTTCACCATTGCCATTTTAGTCAACTGGTTGACTTCATCAATTTTTTCTGTTAACGAGAAGAGCAATTCGGTCATTTTATATGTAATTATGTTAACTAGAAGGACAATTTGACCATATAAAATGACCGAATTGTCCTTCTCATTAACAGAAAAATGGATGAAGTTAACCAAGTGGACTAAAATGACAACGGTGAAACCTTTTTTGACCCATAGACAAAAAATGAAACCTTTGAACTAAACTAACAAAATGACTCAAACCACAGGACTAAAATGAAATTTAACTCTAAAAAAATCCATGATAAATATATATTTTTTAAAGATCAATACTTTTGATCATGTTGGTTTTTGTTGGATCAATCTAACAACTGTAATAGACTTATTTTATTAGAGTAACCAACTTTAAATATATACTAACAATCCTTTAAAGAGTTGTTATTAGACTCCTTTTAAGTTCCCTAATTATTTTGTGTAATGTGTGAACAGGTTGCTGGAGTTGAAGATTCATCAAAATGCAAACCAGTGATGAACAACTGGAAGGTGGATATCCCATCTGATAGCACCTGCAAACTCACATGTGATTGCTCACTCATGACAATGGATCATTATGCTACAACTCCATATTGCACAAGATTACCACCCAAAACCCTACAACTCTTCCCACTCACCACCATGGATCTCAAAGAAGCTGATGACCAGTCCACCACCTCCAAACCCTAATCTACTTTTGACTTAATATTCTTGATCATATAGTAGTAATAGATGATAATCAGTTAAGGAAACTAATCTAGGGTGGTAGGGTTAGATTAGGGTTAGGGTTTTAAAATAACTTGTGGATTATTTATGTCATGACTAGGCCTTTTGGTAGCAATGTAGTACTGGTACTATATATAAAGAAAGATGCATGATCAGAATTGTTGCCTAACAAGCTAGCATATTCAGTGTTTTTTTGATGAATCAAAGTGTCTGTTTCATAATCTTGGAGCATACTATGGCTGGGATTGGCAGAACTTCATTGTTTGGTTATGGTGGTTCATGGATGTGTGAGTTGTGTTTCAATTATTGATAGTTAGACACAATAAACAAGAAAAGGTTTGAGTTATTGATCGTTAGACACAATAAACAAGATGATTAGGAGACATATAGTACCCAAGGTTGGTGGTAAAGTTTCAGATGGGCATTATTTCTTTATGATTTGCATGGACATGTCCTTAAAATGTCAGCATTAATTACTCGTACGAGACTGTTACCTCCAAAGAAGAGTCAATTATATTCGATGCAAATGAAACTGAATCCATTTATAACAACACGTGTATAATTTTAAATATTTGTAATGTTTTAAGAGTTTATCTACAATTTTAAAACATATCATTTTTTGGGTGATAAACATCATACCACATTACCATTCATAGGCGGAGGATAACAGGAGCGTGGAGGGACTGTGCCCCTATATTTTCTTTTTTGCTTAGAATGTGTAACAAACACCGTATTTAATAATATGGGACACAAACGTAAATTGTAAAAAAAGACAATAATTTTATCATTTACAAAATTGCACAAAAGACTTTTTTTTGAAATGCTAACAATAAACACTCACCACTCACCACACTACTCCTAAATTACATTTTGCCCAAGATTAGAATATGAGTTTTCTCCAAAGAAGTTCTGCTTCTTACCACTAGGCTACAACCCAAGTGGCTATACCTTTTCAAAACTACACGCTATACCTTTCAATTTTAAAAATGTTTAGATCAACCTTTAACTTGATATTTTGTTACGGGAATCAACCTTGTAGACTAACACCATTTGTTATGTCTATTAACCCCCTTCACATGCAACGTATGTGAGTATGTGAGTGTGTTGTTGTCTTTTCTCAAGCATTTTATTTAATATCAAAGTGCCAGGTTATCAAGCCCATCTTTAACCCTACCAAACCCTTAGTAGACCTGTCTTGTCTGAGATAATACAAACCCCTCTCGACTCATTTACATGTAATGTCTTGCAATGGCCACATCTAGGTTTTGTTTATTTTACATTAGCATTGAGGTTTGTTTTCATTTCACACAACTGAAAATGAAGGAAGCTAAATTAAAAGATATGGCATCAAATCTTAAACATGCCGAGCAATGTGCAACTACTTCAAGCTTGCAACAAAAGGTATGATCCTTTGTGAAATTACGTGCAAAGGATGATAAAACTTAACTATTAGTGTTTAAATGCGTTCAAGACTGATGTTTTGACAGAAAACTGAATACGGTATGGATAAACGTGGTAGGATCAAGTTGGCACAGATTTCAGAGTTTACAATTTTAAGCTCTGGGAGAAATCAAGTGTGATTTCTCCTCTCAAATGAAACATATCAAGTTCAAAGGCATGACACTTCTATTTATAGGTCGTGACCCATACGTTTTGGAGCTTCAAACGTCTAGCTCATTTGCCTAAAATTTTCAAACGTGTGTCTCATATGTTTGACACATTCAAACGTTTGGCACTCAATAAAATGCAACTCTCATACGTTTGATTGTTCTCATGCGTTTAAACACACCTTAACAAACATATTTAGTACATACTCTATCTGGCATATTCGCACAGCAACAAACACAAATATGGATTAAAAATCCCCCCATGTCTATTGATGTCGATTCTTGAACTTATAAAAAAAAAGAGTTGCCACACCCTCAAATTCCACACGCGGAATACCACCACGAGGCATGTGACTGCCCAGGATCAAGCCATCAATCACATTGAACATTTAATATAAGTAAAATAAAACCATTACCGATATGATTAATGACTTTTAAGTCTAAAACATAATAGGTTTGAAATAAAGTTCAAAGTGTAGTTAGTTTAAAGTAGAGTTTAAATGTTTAGCGGAAGCATGAAGTACATAAACAGTGTAAGACATAAGTTCCAAATAGGAATCCGACATCAGATTCTAGACGACCACCACACTCCTCCAAGCAGACTCCAGCGCAACATTTACGGACCTACAAGCATGCAGTAGCGTGTCAATATAAAGTTGGCGAGTTCACGGTTTTCGAAAAAGGTTTTCTCGTTTTATCCCAAAAACACCAATTTATTAAGTTACCATGTTATCCAAAACATGCCATGGGGAGCTACCCCATATGGGAGCTACCCCATATGGGAGCTACTAAACTGTGTAGTACCGAAACATTGACGTAATTGTCATTTTTCCCTTTGGTGAATGTCTACCATCATGGACCAGATTTCCAGATATAAGTTTACTCCCGTCCTCTGAGGCACAGTGTGAGATTGTCAAACCTAATAGCACTATCAACTAATATCCCGTTCGTCCATCCGTCGATTAATCGGAATAAATGTAAAGGGACTTTCATGGCAGAGTTTTGTTTAGTATTCTGAGACATGATTCATGAGTATCGTTAATTTACCATACCGTTTCCTCGGTATACGAAGTTCCCAAACCACCGGGAATGCATGCTTTTTAGTTTAAGTGTGAACTCACCTTTGGTTGCTTGGTAGATAGAGTATTTTATCCTAATTTGGTTAACCTCGTCCCATTAATGGTTACCAATTATTAGGACCGTATACAAGTATGTCACGTATGTTATACACGTATTCAATCCAAGTAGTCTACAAGTAGTGTTAATCGATTATACTAGAAATGTACATGTAACATTGCAACAATACAGTTAAACATATAACAATGGTAAGTAGTGGGCACTGTGCGGTCGTATATAAGGATTTGGGCTCAATCAGTGTGCGGCCCACTAATTAAGCCCAACATAATAAACTGTGCGGCCTGCCTGGCAAGTGTGCGGTCAGGTTGTGCTGAGTTGTACAGCGTGCTTCTGCAACTTGTACGTGAGGGTGTGCGACCCTACTGGATGTGCGACCCAGCTTAGATGCCTTGTACCTGATGCAACATAATATTGTACAACGTTTGTGCGGTCTTTAAAGTGTGCGACTATGCAGTCGTCCCATTGTACGTTTTGTATCAGGAGTTGTACATTCAGGAGTGTGCGACCCTTGAAGTGTACGAGGAGCAGATCTTGTGTGTACATTATGCATTACAAGTTGTACATTTTCAAATCAATAATCAGTTCCTCATGCACTTTAACAAATCAATAAAGTTTATAACTTTCCTAATCATTTGTCACCGAACCATGAATTCTAACAAACAGATTCATGAAATTATCGTTTAATCATTTTGTGGAATCATCATTACCATCACAACATTTCTAGACAAATCTTAGCATCACCTACGAACTAGAATTCGTAATTTCATTCATCGATCAAACAGTGATTTGCACTAAAATCAGTCTTGATATTATCTAAACATAATCGGTTATCCGATGAACATTATCACAATCATCTAGACAATAACCCACATATCATGATTTCTCATACAATGTTTTTAACACCTTAGAATATTCAAAGATCCTAGTTTATCTAAGTCATGTTTAATCCCAAGGAATTATTTCAGACCATAATCCACAAATAGTTCATCGATCATCATCATTATGTGATTAACCACGTATTCATTTGAACATCTTGCAAATATCATACTCACACAAGATATATATCACATTGTTAACTAAAAAACCCTAGTTTTGTAACACAAAATCAGTCATCAAGCACGAATATGGGAACACTCTTTATCATGAGAAATCATTTACATTATTTTGTATATTATTTCAACTCATCCATGTAAATTTAATATCAACATGTTATCATCACATAAACCTCAAACAAATATGGATACAAACCTGGATTTGTGAAATAGAAGTAGTGTGTAATAATAAGAAGGATGATCTTCAAGAGAAAGTAGAAAACTTCAAGGAGATGACCAAACAGTTGCTGATGATGTTGAATCTTTTAAAAAGATGGAAGGTGTCACACCCCGACCACGTAGAACAACAAAACGTGGCGGAAAACGTCTGGGGAGTGTTGTAACAGAATCATTGTTTCATAACACATGGAAATTGAAATACTATTTTATTGATTAAAAGAATTACAATGTCTTGACAATCAAAGAAACATAACATAGATAACTAGTCTTGCATCTTTTATTGTCACTAAGGCCCAAGTCCGCCTATGTGTATCTTGATAAGTCCTATGCATCATATCCTGAAACACATGTGAAAATAGGTACGTCAGCATAAAAATGCCTGTGAGATACATAGGTTTTGTGAAAATAAGATTCATGACTTATGTTTGAGAAAATGTTTAGTCATGAACCTTGTAATTTGCTTTGTCTTGTAAATCATTTGAAAAGTGATAAATAAACCAAATGATATATATATGTATAAAAGAATAGTACATGGTTAAGTGAATAACCATGGGAAATGAGTTTGTATAAATTAAGTTGTTTGTAAAACAATGTATTGTGAAAAGTATGTTATTTGTATAAAACGTTATATGTCCAAATTGAAATGATTCTAATAACGCTACGATATGTAATACCATACAATCACTTATATATAGGAAGTACCAGCGGCGTATCCACCATGCTTGTATCATATTACACACGCCTCGTTACTTAAATCACTTACTCAAACCAAACCAACAATGTAAGGTGTCTATGTTTAAACAAATTGCCAAACGTATTGAATAATATGTCAAAATGTTTATGTCAAAATGTAAGTCATGTAATGTATAACCAATGTCAATAATGTTCATGTGTCAAACGTAAATCATGTAATGTGTAACCAATGTCAATAATGTTCATGTGTCAAATGTAAATCATGTAATGTGTAACCAATGTCAATAATGTTCATGTGTCAAATGTAAATCATGTAATGTGTAACCAATGTCAATAATGTTTATGTGTCAAATGTAAATCATGTACTGTGTAACCAAAATGATATGTATGGCTAGTGAAATATATCAACTAAACCATATGCACAAAAACAAAGTATTGAAGTAAAACATGGTTTAAATCAAAGTTATGTTTTGTGGAACAAATGCATGCTATACTGTTATAAACATTTATGCGGTATTGTGAAAATGCATACATCCAAGCCTTGAGACTGTGGCGATAAACCCTTAAACAAATTAAAGGTTTATCTAAGTTATGTATATCGAATTCGGTCATTCCTTCCAATCCAAACAAACCCAGGATTTCAGGAACGGGAGTTGTCAATTCCTATGGTACCACTACCTACTAACGAACGGTGTGATCAATGTTAATGAATGTATTGTTCCATGTTAAACAAACCAAATGTCATACCAAAATGTAAGCATGTTATGAAAACAACTGTACTAAGTATGCACACAATGGGCGTACCTAACATGAAATGTAATGTGAAACGATGTACTAAGTATGCACACAATGGACATACATAGCATGAAATGTAATGAAAAATGATGTACTAAATACGCACACAATGGGCATACATAGCATGAAATGTAATGAAATCATGTACTATAATGTACTAACGAACATAGCGGTATATGATGTCAAAGCAGGAAAGCATGAAAGTAACAAGTAGGCACATGTGTTCCACCCCAAAATGTTTGGAAAACAGTAAAAGAGGAGTCTATGTACTCACTTGAGATTGCTCAGAAGTCCTAAGATAACCACCAAGCAATGCTAGAGATCACGGAATCAAACGGCACCTAATATAGGTAACTATGTTACTAAACCGGACCTAAATCGGAGGATTTAGATAGAATGAGAGTTCGTAAACCAAACGAGTATAGAGACACGTGTCATATGGTTTAACAAAGCCTACATACTAAATGAAACCTAACATAAGTGCTTTCGACCCATTACGACCCGTTTAGGTAGCTTATGCTACTTTAACGCGTTGTTCACGTGAAACGCGTTTGGAGCGCCTAACTAGTCCTATGACAAGTGTTATATGCCTAAAAATGTTACATAATCAGTTATATGACAAAATTTTAGGTTACATATGCTTAATTACCAATTATACATGAAAAGGGTATTCTGGTAATTTACCTAAGGCATATAAACTACCTATCATACAACTACTTAACGGAGCGACCATAAGGTATAACCTCGGATGGTTATTCCCTATATACTATGGTCACCTAATGTATTTGGTCGGAAGCTAATGATCGACCAAATGGGTCGGGTTCGAAGGTATAAGCGATTTATTAGATCGCTTACCCTACGACCCTAGACAACGTGGTAATCAGTAGGCATAGTCCCAAGGGACTATAACCAACGTGATTACACTCACGTTGCGAAGTTCAAACGAACTTCGCATTGACCATAAACTGGTCAATGCAGAAAGTCAAACAAAGTTTGACTTTCAGACTCGAAAAGACTCAAAAAGCAATAAAAGAACGAAGGAATACTTACGAAGGGTCCCCGAATGCTAACCTCGATCCAAGTAGCTCAGGTATGAAACAATGGTTTCAACTTAGAGCTTCTCAAATCAAGATTCTAGTGGTTTTTGCAAGAAGTGGGGTGGGGTATTTATAGTGTTCGGTTAGCCGTTAGGATTGTTTCTAGGAAATCGTGCTTTGATCTCAACCATACACCTCAAGAACATGGTATTACAAAACCATTTGAGCCCATTGTATTGCCCCAAAACCATGTGCAAGTGAAATGGACCAGATTCAAAGTTTCTGCCATGTTTCTGCTGTCTGGGAGGCTGATGCGGTCTGCTTCAGGATCACCAGAAGTGTAGGCGGGCCGCCTGGCCCTTCTGATCAGCAGCAACTTTCAAAAGTGACAGTTTTGGTCCCTGTTGGTGTTTAAGCCCATTTCCGGCACTTCTAAGGCCCGTAAAGCCAACTTTAAGGCCCTAAAATGATGCCTAAACATTGTGGACATGAAACATGCTCAAAAATATGTCGGATGTTGGTTCGTTTGGCCGTACGATCGCGATGTTCGCTTAATTACGACGGAATGCGCATAAGCGCGAAAAACGATCCAAATGACGCGACGAATGGATTTTTCTTATGCCAAACACTAAAATAAAATGTTTTAGTGCTTACATAAATTTTTGGATGTCCGGATGTATTCAGAACGTAAGTTATGCGCGAAAGTGCAAACTTGTGCACTTTTTGACACTTTTAGTCCCTGAATGACCCAAAAGTATATTTTAGCACACCGAACCCCTCAAAGCTTATTTCTAAGCTAGGTAAAGGATATTTAAGGTGTGTTTAACTTATGGTCATGTTCCGGAATGTCTGTTCTAGTACGAATCGTCATACTTTCGCAGTTTGTCAAGTTTAGTCCCTGTAAGCGAATTAACTTGCTTTCGGCATACCAAACCTTCCAAATCTTATTTCTAAGTTATGTAAAGGTTATTTAAGGTATGTTAAGCCTATTTCACTATCCCGGAGTGTTCGTTGCATTAAACTGGTTATATTTACGCATCGGTGCGCGTATAACCTTCCAGAAAGCGATTTAGAGTTTTGAAATTGAACAAAAATTGATATGTGCAAATGATACACATATTTATACAAATCCCAAGTATGAAATACAATATTTCATTGGTTTGGCATTTGTTTGATGGCCGTGGAGGCACAGGTGTTACTGTCTCCCATACTTTAGGAAATTTCGTCCCGAAATTTTATTTAGAGGAAACTTGTGAGATTTTGAAAACATGAAGTTGAAAAGATCAAACAACATTGGTTAGGGTTCTGAACTTCTAGTAACTTTAATAAAATCATGCTTGCAATGTAAGAGGGATACTTATATACAAGTATATGAAGCGTCATTGGTGCGTCCACCGTACCTCCATTACATCGTTCTCATTTCGTTATTGTTGTCACTATCGGTTCTTACACATAATAAATCTTACTGTGGTTACCGTGCACTGAATCTCATAATTATGTACGCGTCCATAATTAGAAAATTCCTTGCACAGTTCACACAGTCTATTTTATAATGTTGATGCATTTTTAGTGTCTGTAACTAGTCTTGTTTAACGATGTATTTTGAATGGTCTTTTATTAATTATCGAGTCTGTATGTTATGTTGACCAAGTCAGATATCCTCCTATCTACTTGTGTACAACTTATTTGTCTCTTTTGGTATGTAATGTATTATGAACAATGCATGTTGCATTAAAGGGTAGTTTTGTCATTACTATGTTTATGTGTTGCTGATTGTTACTGTCTGATAACAGGAACAAACACAACAGTTGCAGTCTTCGACGAAACAGACTTCTGTTTCGTCGGAACACTTCATGGCGAAACAGACTTCTGTTTCGTTTGAAGGTCATGACGAATCAGACCTTGATTCGTCATGTACTGACGAATCAGACCTTGATTCGTCATGTATTGGGCTGTTCCAGGCCCAATGTCTGGCCCATATTCAGATTCGTCAAACACTTGTGTGTTTCGTCGATATCAATGGCCCAGGGACTATATAAGCAACACTTTGTGTTCATTTGAACTCAGAGATAAGAAACAGACCATAGTAACAAAACTCTGCCAAAATTTCGTCTGAACTGTGTTTGTATCAGTTGTAATAGGTTCTTATCCCGTTAATCAATCGAGTGTGTATCATTGATTAATCCGTTGTTATTATTGCTATATATGTTTGATTTGGCATAGTTACGTGGATTCCGCACACGTAACCGTGTTTACTATAAACAAGTGATTCGGTTCGTAATCGATCCTCAGATTTCGGGACCTACAAGTGGTATCAGAGCTTTGGCTCTTATCCTTGTTTAAAATCAAACTTGTTCGGTTTTTATCAAGTATTTTGTGTGTGTTTTTCTGAAAATGAGTTCTTGAAAAATTAGTATTTTCTGGAAAAATATTCATAAATCTGCTGTTTTACTGGTGTTTGCTACAGATTTTTATCAAAAACCTAAGTTAGATTGTTTGTTTATGCTTTAAACCGGGTTTTTAGTGAAAATCTAGTGTATTTTCGTGTTTCGGAAAATTATCGGTGATCGGAAAACTCATCGGAAACTTCATGTTCTTGAGTGTGTTCTTCATATGTTCATAGGTGTTCTTGTTATAAACTGAGTAATTGATCTGATAATTTGATTAAATCAAAGTGTTGCAACTTATAATATACTATCTTGACTTTTGTGTAAAAGTTGATAATTGGTCACACTGTTTCGTTGAAAATAAGAAGTTACAACATACTTGTGTCAGTTTTAAATATCTTGCTGTCTGGTCTTATCCTTGACTGGTCAGTAGATATTTTAAATATCTAAATCCACTGACTTTTACCCAGTTTTGACGAAACACACAGCCGACGAATCACATCTGTTTCGTCGCAACATCGTTGACGAATCAAACGTCTGTTTCGCCACAACATCTTTGACGAAACAAATTCTGTTTCGCCACAAATCACAATTATCACAAGTCTGTTTCGTCGTCATTCATTCAGACGAAACAAACCTGTTTCGTGATTTCTGTTTCGTCGAAAACAGATCTGTTTTAAACAGAAGACTTATATCAGTTTGCTTACTGTTTGTTTTCAAGAAATTTGTGCAGGTACTATCATACATACATCAAATATGAGTTGTACTAGTCCATGGGATTGGAGTATGGATTCGAGACCATGTGAAGATCCGACCTCCGCAGCAGCGTGGGTGAAGAAAGTTTTTGGTCAACCTACTATAAGTGCCGGACAATGGGCTTTGGCATCCAATCAGAACCAAAACATTCAAAATCTTCTGATTAGTGAGAGCGAAACGGGTAGCAACAATCGCCCGCCAAAGTTGAATCATATGAACGAGTTTTCATCATGGAAAGGTCGATTCATTACATATGTTCAAGGTCAAAGCACTGATATTTGGAGGTGTTTCATTACTCCACGCAATGATGCTCTTGAAGTAGCAGCCTCAACGGTCGAAGGTTTTACTAACATGCAGGAAAATGACAAGAAAGCATATGAATTTGAGAAAAAGTCGTTTGCTGTTCTTACTCAAGCACTTCATAAAGATATCTATCATCAATTTTCTTATTGTAAGGACACAAAATCCTTATGGGATGCCTTGGTGACAAGAGGAGAAGGAAATGCAGCTGCCAGAAAGACACGTCATGATTTATTAAAGAAAGAGTTTGAGTCGTTTCAGTTCTTGGAAAACGAAACTCTAAATGATATGACCACACGGTTTTATCATTTGATTAGTGAGAAGTTTTCATCTACAAGATATCTGTGTTTCGTGCCAGAAAGGGAAACAAACAAAGAAGTCTCACCCTTTGAAGAAAATCAACACTGTTGGCATGCCTCTCGAACGTCTTCATATGGACCTCTTTGGACCTATGAGACACAAATCAACGTTCGGAGATGTGTATTGTTTAGTAGTTACTGATGACTACTCTAGATTTTCTTGGGTAGCTTTTATGGCACACAAGAGTGATACTCCTGGCATCCTCAAGGATCTTCTTACAATGTTGGAAAATCTCTACTCGTTGAAAGTTAAGAGGATCAGAAGCGACAATGGAACTGAATTCAAAAATCGTGTTATGGATGAATTCTGTACTTCTAAAGGCATTCTTCATGAATACAGTTCTCCTTACACTCCACAACAAAATGGTGTCGCGGAGAGGAAGAATCGGACGATAATTGAAACTGCAAGAACAATGCTGGTAGAGTCGGCGTTTCCTGTTCAGTTCTGGGCAGAGGCTGTGTCGACTGCTTGCTACACATTAAACCGAGTTCTTACGGTTAAGAGACATGGCAAGACTTGTTTCGAACTTCTACAGAAAAGGAAACCAGATCTTTCAATTCTAGAACCTTTTGGTGGTCCATGCACTATGATTGATCCAGATGGAAAGTTTGGCGCGAAAGCTATTGAGGGTTTCTTCCTTGGATATGCTACTCCAAATTTTCGTGTTTGGAATCTGACTACCAAAAAGATTGAACTATGGAGTGAAGTAAGGGTTCAGAGATATACAAATCCTGTTAAAGCTCCAGGTGATCCTTGGATGTTCGATTATGATGGGCTATTCGACTCCTTTGACCTGCCAATTTTTGATGAAGATTCCGCAGCTGCTAGAATGATATTTGATAGTGACAATGCTGCTGAATCGTCATTAGTTAGACCTGTTGTTGTTAACTCACAAAGTTCTAATTCGTCTAACAACACGGTTCAAAATGAGGAAGTTGAAAATGCTACTGAATGCAATGAGTCATCAGAAGAAGATGAAGAAAATCTGGATGCGACTGAAGGCACTAAATCTCCAGTTGTTCCAGTTCAGGGTATTTCTGTTGACACTCCTCATGTGCAAGTCGATGATACTGCTGAAGGAAATGCATCCACTTCTACGCATATTCCAGGTGTAGAGTTGGTTGTTGATCTTAATATTAACAATTTGGGTGTTAATGCTCGTGTTCCTGAAAATCCTGAAATGAGGATACACGATACCCATCCACAGCAGAATATCATAGGAGATGTCCAACAAAGTGTGCAGACACGTAATCAGCTGAGAAACAACCAGAGTGCTGGTTTGTATTCAGCTATTAGAGAAACTGGTCTTCAAAATGATTGGTCTTTCGCGTGTTACGTTTCACAAGAAGAACCAAAATCTTGGAGGGAAGCTTTAAAAGATAATTCGTGGGTTGAAGCCATGCAGGACGAACTGCAGCAATTTCAAAAGCTTGGTGTTTGGAAGCTTGTTGAAAAACCGGAGAATTACAAGAAAATTGGAACACGATGGGTTTATAAATGCAAGAAAGACGATCGTGGAGTTGTTATTCGCAACAAAGCGAGACTGGTTGTTCAGGGTTTTCGTCAGATTGAAGGCATTGACTACAATGAAGTTTATGCACCTGTTGCACGTCTGGAAGCTATTCGAATCTTCTTAGCTTATGCTTCTTTCAAAGGATTCAAAGTTTACCAGATGGACGTTAAAAGTGCTTTTCTTCATGGTATTGTTCAAGAAGAGGTGCATGTCGAACAACCTCCAGGTTTTGAAGATCCTATTCACCCCGATCGGGTTTGGTTGCTCAACAAAGCTCTTTATGGTCTACATCAAGCACCTAGGGCTTGGTACGCAACCTTATCAAACTATCTTCTGGAGAATGGATTTAGACGAGGTCTTATTGATTGCACACTCTTTATCAAAGAACAAGATGAAGATCTTCTGCTGGTGCAGGTATATGTTGATGATATAATATTTGGGTCTACTAATGACTCTTTGTGCAGGCAATTCGAACGTGTTATGCAAGAAAAGTTCGAAATGAGCGCTATGGGAGAGATGAATTTCTTTTTGGGCCTTCAAGTTCAACAAACAAAGTCTGGGATATTCATCCATCAGACTAAATATGTTGGTGACATTTTGAGCCGATTCCAAATGTCAGATGCAACGCCCATTGGTACCCCACTTCCGCAGAATCACGGGATTACTCCGGATTTGAAGGGAGAAAGCATCAACTCCTCGTACTATCGTGCCATAATCGGATCTCTCATGTATCTTACCGCTTCGAGGCCTGATATCATGTACCCAACATGCTTGCTAGCAAGATATCAAGCAAACCCGAAGGCCTCTCATCTGTCAGCTGTCAAAAGGATTCTACGCTATTTGAAGGGATGCCCAGACCTCGGTCTTTGGTACCCTAGGGATGATAGTTTTGAATTAATTTCATACAGTGATTCTGATTTCGGTGGTTGCAAAATCGATGGCAAATCGACAACAGCAGGATGTCAGTTCCTAGGAAATCGCCTTGTCACGTGGCAGTGCAAGAAGCAAACGTGTGTTGCTACATCAACATGTGAAGCAGAATATATTGCTGCCTCGAGTTGTTGCTCCCAAGTTCTTTGGATACAACAACAAATGCGCGACTACGGTTTAGAATTCCTATCTACTCGTATTTTTGTTGATAATAATGCTGCCTTGCAAATCACTAGAAATCCTGTGCAACATTCTAAGACTAAACACATCGACATTAAATATCACTTTATCCGTGATTGTTTTGATAAGAGGTTAATCGATGTCGTTCATGTCCCCACTGATCACCAACGTGCCGACCTGTTTACAAAAGCTTTTGATAAATCACGTTTTGATTATCTTCTTTTGGTCAATGGCATTAAGGTGATACCCGAGTAAACTTCTTTGGCTGATCGTTTTTGTAAATATTTTCTTTATAAACTTTGAAAATTCAAAAAGATTTTAGTTTTCGTAAACTTTGCGAATTTTAGGGGGAGATATTTCAAGAAAATACAAAAACATTGCAAAAGTTCAAAATCCAAAAAGATGTCTTTACTTTCTGTCGTTTCGTTTGAAAAATTAAAAAATTCAAAAACAATAGAAAAACCAAAAATGAGTTTCTTGGATAAAGGAAAATGATGAATTACAAACTGGTGTGGTCGGTCAATGTGCTCAAAATGCAAAATAAAAAGAAAAATGATAAATATCTCTACTAACGATGTATCGGTAGGCTCACAATCAGACTAAAATGTGCAGGATGATACAAACCTAACAGACTTCAAGTCAGGTGGGAACCGCTCATTGGCATATGGTCTTAGTACCGAAATCTCGTTTGAGAGATTGCCGAGATCTGAAATATTCGGTCTTTATGCTGCTTATCATCTGGGTATCATGGTTGTATCAAACCGTAAAAATAACGGAGACGAAGTCTAAGATCTTCCATGATACTATACATACGTGTACATACTGCATTCGACCTCAATAAGTGATCAACAATCACATGTCCAAACAAAATAAGTGATAAATTATCACAGATTCTTTGCGGGAGTCAAGTTCGTCTCTCTGCTGTACGAAAGTACTGACCTGTTCACGGACTTGCTCCTGTGCCCTCATGCATCTGAAAATCAAGTTCCTCATCAATAAGTGATTCTATCACATAGGACTTGTTTTCAATCAAAATAAGTGAGTCTCTCACATTTTTATACGGTCAAACAGATGATAATCGGTATACTCACCGGTAAGATGAATTCTCGTGCATGCCTTGATACGGGAATGTGTCGTGAGTGGATTTACATCGACTTGTAAGTATAATCCTTACCGTTAATCGTATCTCTTAAATTATGATTACGTCTGATCAGTTTGAGCTTATGTGGACCACAATACCGATAATCGAGGTAGTATACTTATCCAGAGCTTTAAACAGAAATCAAAATCATGTTGACTAAGACCGTAAGCTGGTATGATTCCTTGTCCTTGAGATTCGCAAAAAGATTGCACTTGTACAGTTGTTTAGTGTTTTTAACAGTTTTCCGCATTTTCATTTAGTTTACCGTGCTTTAAATTTGTTTTTAGTATATTTGTGTAAAGTTCGTTTTTGATTAAGCCGAAGTTGTTGCTTGGTGTTTTCTACCGGAAGCCGGAAACCTTCTTCATAAAAACGTTCTTGCATTTGAAAATTCAAACTGAATGGAATTGTGTTCATAATCTGTTTTGACTGCAAAATATTTCCAGCCTGGGTGTTACTGTTTTGAAAAATCTGTTGGTGAAACAGACTTGTCGACGAATCACAAGTGTCGACGAATCAGAACATAGTCGACGAATCAGACCTTAGTCGGCGAATCAAATCTGATTCGTCATAACAGACGACGAATCACAGGAGTCCAACTCTGTTTCGTCATGGGCTAAAGTTTAGGCCCAAGTTCAAGCCCAAGTTTCTGTTTCGCCGGGCCCATTTCAGTTTCGTCGAGTTCTCAGATTCGTCGAGACAGTGCGGAGTATATATAGGTCCCACTTGGTCACTTTTTCAAATCATCTGTTCTCATCTTCTTCACACAACCAAAAACCCAAACCTACGGTTTCTCTTCCAAATCGCACAAAACATCAGTTTTTAGTCAAAATTTTACAAAATTCAAAGGTAGAAACATGTTCTGATTTACATTCCGAACACTTTGAACCGTCGGGTTTTTCATCCGAAAACCCTCAGAAACCCTTTTGAAACCATTGTTTTTCTTTGATTAAATATGTGTTGTTGTTGCATGTTGTAGTGTTTTCATTATAATCTGATAGATTTAGGTTATCTGTGTTTGATTTGCTTTGATTTGTTAGTGGGTGTTTATAATCAAAAACAGGGGTTTGTATTTGATAAATGGTATTACCTGTTTTTTTTTAAGGTTTTTTGTTCGGAAAAACATTTATGGGTGTTTATAAATGGGTTGGGTAAATAATGTTGATTGAATGTGTTTATGTTCATATCTGATGTGTGTTTAAACCCATTTCGGCGAAACTGATAAAACCCCCAAATTGACGAATCTGGTTTAACCCTAATTTTGGCGAATCAAAACATGTGACGAATCAGACGACGAATCAAAGATGACGAATCAGAATGGAACGAAATAGACTCGACGAATCAAAAAGTCGACGAATCAAACCAGTCAATGGTCAAACCTCTGTTTCGTTGTTCAAAGTTCTGTTTCGTCGTTGATACTCTGTTTCGTCGTCAATGCCTTAGCAGTTTTCTGATGTTGCTGTTTGTTCACAGTAGACATGTTTAAATAGGTTATCTGTTATGTGAATACATGAAAGTGTATTCATACATGTCTAAATGCTATGTTATATAAATTGTGACTTATTCTGGACATTTTCATGTACAGATGGCTCCGAAAGCACAGCAAGAAAAGGGAAAACGCAAGAAGGCGATCAAGAAAGAAAACAAAACCGAAGAAGAGATTATGTCAGAAAAACGCCATAATCAAGTTGCATATTTGGATCCGGAAGACAAGCTCACGGAATTTAAAGATATGACGAAGTGGATCAGGGAGTCACGCATCAATTATGCTGTTACATACTCGACACCCGTCTACAAATCTCTCATTAAAGCGTTCTGGGATTCTGCAAACGTCGTTCAAATCGATGGAAAGGATATTATCAGAGGTCGTGTGAATGATCAGTATGTCGTTGTTACTCCAGAAATATTGAATGAAGTTCTTCAATTACAAGATCAACCGAATGCTCCTTATTCAATTCCAATCATGTGTTCGAGAGGTTGTTTGCTAAGGATGAAGTGTAAAGGAGATCTTTTCGTCAAACAAATCAACAAAGGTGATCTTCCATTAAGATACAAGTTTTTATTACATGTGCTTATTCAGTGTCTCAGCAATAGACGAGCTGGATATGATATGGCGGGAGATGATCTAGTTGGTTTCATGGTTGCTTTAGTGTTAAACAAACCGTTTAGCATCTCGAAGTACATTTTCAGCAACATGAAAGAGAACATGACAAGGACTGGTAGTAGAACCACCGGGAACAAGTTTTGGATGTATCCACGGTTTCTGCAAATGATAATGAATGTTCAGCATCCAGACCTTCCTAAAGCTGAAAATGATCTGTTGAAAATAGAGGCGATGAATTTTAACTCCTTACGGCTAATCAAGGTTATGGCTGCCAAAAGATACACAGAAAGTGTTCCTCCAAGGAAGCTTTTTGGCGCTCTAGTGAATCCTGATTATGTTGCTCCTGCAAATGACAAATGGCGTCATGAAGACAGCCAATCAGACAATGAAGAACCTGAGTTGGAAAGGTTAAGGATAGAAAAATTTGGTCCTGACCCAGTTGATTCAGATGAATCTGGTAGTGATGATGATGAAAGTGGTGGAGATAGTGATGCAGGTGATGCAGGTGCTGTTGGAACATCAAGCAAAGGTGCTGTTTCTGGTACATCAGATAGTAGTTCATCAGCAAGTGGTGATGATGGAACTGATTCGAGTTCTAGTGATCATATAGTTGAACCTGGTTACGAAATGTATATCGATATACGTGGAGTAAGAAGGTATAGAAAGATTAGAACAGAGGATGATCCAGAGTATGTTCCAGAGGATCCTGAAGGTGAAAGGAGAACAAAAAGAAGAGCAGAGAAAGCTGTTGAAGTACAAAAGAAGAAGTCTAGGAGATATTTGAGTACTTATTCTCGGAAATCTGTGCCTCAAGAGTCTTCATCTATTCCTCAGGAACCTGTACAATCTGTACCTCAGGAGCCTGTGCAAGAAACTCCAGTTGCTCCAGTTGTTACACCAGCTACTGCTACTCCATCTGTTGTTCCTCAGGAAGTTCCTGTAAGATCTATGGCTTCAGCAATCAGGGCAACTACTTCTGAAATCAGTGCTGAACGTCATAGGACATTTGCTCGATTTTCTCAAGATGAAAAGATCAAATATCTGTTTTCTACACTTGAAGCGGCTGCTGATCGTCTTCAAAGGCAATCTCATTTTGGAAATCTCACGAAGCATGACCAACTTAAACAATCTGTGGAAATCAACAAATTGAAGTCAATGGTTGGTCAACAGCAAACAGTTATAGAGCAACAACAAGGTGAAATTGATGCGCTTAAAGCTGAAAATGCTCGCTTGAAGGCTCTTGATGAAGAGAAAGAGAGAAGGCTTGCTATTCTGTGGGACTATCATTGTAAACAACAAGAGGTTCTAAAGAAAAAGGATGATGATACGGAAGATCATGGAAATCCTGATACCTCTGGAACATCACAGAAACAGCCAACCACACTTGCTTCTGAAATTGTTACAGTTCAAACTACCGTTGTCGAATCATCTCAAGGAACTTCTACTGGAAAAGTACAACAGATAGAAGGTACTTCTTCTATATTTAGCAGTGCTGATATTGCTCTACAAGCTATTCATCCATTTACAGGAGAGTTGCTTGAAGAAGGGGAGTTAATAGAAGATCTTTCTCCGGAGCAATTGAGTATTTTACAGTCTATGAGAGAAGTAGATGATGCTGAAATAGACAAAATGTCTACTGAGACTGATACAACGAATGTTGAAGAGATTGATGAAATTGTGATTGAAGGTGACGCACCAAAATCAACCTATGTCAGAGAAGATGGTACTGAATTTGCATCATTTGATGAAAATTGGATGAAAGAAAACATTGATGACATAGACGAGCACTTGAAGAGTCGAAAGTCTTCTGAAAAAGACACAGATGCTTTTTCTGAATGGAGAAAACAGTTTTTATCTAAAGTGTCCAAGCCGTTACCTGAAAAAGCTCAAGTAGACTATTTGCAACTTGAAAAGAAGCCAAGTGGAAGGATTCTTTGCTGGATGTATGTTCAAGATATTCACTGCATTGCTATTAAACGTGAATATGGAATTCTGTATTTCAATTCATTGCTGAGCATTCTTTCCTTACCATTTTATGATGTCTCTGCGTTGACAAGGCTGGAGCTTCTCAATCGTGAAAAATACGATGGCGCTACTTTATTTGAGCGTCTGGTGAAAGTAAACAAGAAGTCAGGGTGGAAGGATGAATCCTACAAGCCACAATTTCCTGTTTATAAACCGATCAAGTTTACTCTTGATCCGGACACCAACACTTGCAGATACAAACTTGTATATCAGCCTCCGAGGGTTGTAGATAAAATCCCATTGATGCCTATGAAGCAGGATTTTCTGGAAGACATGGCATTGTGGTGCTACGACTCGGATACTCATGAAGCTGTAATTGTGTTTCGAGATGGTCGTGCTAATTACCGGATGTTGGATCCAATGTGGATCGTCAACATGTCTGAAGCTGATATTGGCAGATTATATCGTCATGATATTTTCTATGAAGATCAAGATGCAAGACAAGCGTTAAAGTTTCAGCGAGTAGCGTGTTTTTGCTACTACAGGGGTATTCATTCGGGCAGTACGTGGTCCGAACAACACTGATGGAAGATTAGAAGACCAAAGACGAGTAACAGACAAGGGGGAGTTTGTTGATGCATTTTTAGTGTCTGTAACTAGTCTTGTTTAACGATGTATTTTGAATGATCTTTTATTAATTATCGAGTCTGTATGTTATGTTGACCAAGTCAGATATCCTCCTATCTACTTGTGTACAACTTATTTGTCTCTTTTGGTATGTAATGTATTATGAACAATGCATGTTGCATTAAAGGGTAGTTTTGTCATTACTATGTTTATGTGTTGCTGATTGTTACTGTCTGATAACAGGAACAAACACAACAGTTGCAGTCTTCGACGAAACAGACTTCTGTTTCGTCGGAACACTTCATGGCGAAACAGACTTCTGTTTCGTTTGAAGGTCATGACGAATCAGACCTTGATTCGTCATGTATTGGGCTGTTCCAGGCCCAATGTCTGGCCCATATTCAGATTCGTCAAACACTTGTGTGTTTCGTCGATATCAATGGCCCAGGGACTATATAAGCAACACTTTGTGTTCATTTGAACTCAGAGATAAGAAACAGACCATAGTAACAAAACTCTGCCAAAATTTCGTCTGAACTGTGTTTGTATCAGTTGTAATAGGTTCTTATCCCGTTAATCAATCGAGTGTGTATCATTGATTAATCCGTTGTTATTATTGCTATATATGTTTGATTTGGCATAGTTACGTGGATTCCGCACACGTAACCGTGTTTACTATAAACAAGTGAT